>OZ030015.1:96537148-96679648 GCA_964023405.1 Apodemus agrarius
ACCCTGACACTATTGCTGATTCCAAGAAGTGCTTCCTGACAGGAGCCTGGGATGGCTGTGCCCTGAGAGGCTCTCCCAGCACCTGACCAATACAGGTGCAGATACGGCCAACCATTGGGATGAGCCTGGGGACCCCAATGGAAGAGTTAGGGGAAGGACTGAAGGAGCTGAAGGGGATTGCCACCCCATAGGAAGAACAACAATATCAACTAACTGGACCACCCAGAGACTAAATCCCCAACCAAAGAGTACACATGGAAGGATCCATGGCTCCAGATACATATGTAGCAGAGGATGGCCTTGTCAGGCATCAATAGGAGGGGAGGCCCTTGGTCCTGTGGAGGCTTGATGCCCCGTCATAGGGGGATGCTAGAGTGGTGAGGCAGGAATGGGTGGGTGGGTGGGGGAGAACTCTTATAGAGGCAGGGCAGAAGGGAGGATGTGGGTTTGCTGAGGGAAAACCAGGAAGGGAGACAACATTTGAAATGTACATAAATAAAATAACCAATAAAAATTCAAAAAAAATTAGTAATTTTAAAAATTCTTTACTGTCTTCATTAGTTTCTAGAGGAGAAACTACTGTTTGTGTTTGTCCTCTACAGTGGTGGTCACGGTCCTGGGCAGAGCGATGCATTGAAAGCAGTGGCCCCTGTCTGAGTTCCCTGCTCAGGGCTGCTGGGTACATGCTGTGAGAGTGAACTTGGTATTAACCAGGGTAGGTTATAGTCTAGACCAGTGGCTCTCCACCTTCCTAATGCTGCGACCCTTTAACGCATTTCCTCACATTTCCCAACCAAAAAAATTATTTTCGTTGCTGCTTCGTAACTGTAATTTTGCCGCTGTCAGGAATCGGCATGGAAACATCTGCTTGCAGGATGTCTGATCTAAGACCCCTGTGAAAGCTTTGGTCGACCCTCCAAAGGCGTTGCCACCCACACGTTGAGAACCACTGGTCTAGAAGCTGCTGCTACTGCAAATCTTCTTTAAAGATATCAGAAACATTTAAACCGAAGACTTTACATACGGCAGAGCCCTCCAGTCATAATATGGGTGCACCTTATCTACTTTGTTGAAGGTCTTAAAAGACTGAGGAAGCAGATCTGCCTGGGACTTCAGACTCAGAACCAGCTCCTCCCTAGGTCTAGCCTGCTGGACTGTCTTGCACCTGCCCTGTGGATTTGAGACTTGCCAGCTCCCACGGTTGTGTGAGCCAGTTCCTTAAAATAAATCTCCGTCCACATACCCTATGGGTTCTAATTCTCTGGTGAACCCATACTAACGTAATTCCTTCTGGTTGCTGAACACTGTGGAGTGCAATATGCTATTTTGGATGGAAATATGTTTGGGGTAAAGATAGTTTTATTTGGAACTCATTTGTTAGGGTGAGGCCCAAGCCTGCTCTCCTTTTTATTTATTTATTTATTTATTTTTTTAAAAGTGGTTCAGTACATAAGCAAGATAAACATCCTTTTTAGTTCAGCTTATTTTCCATTGGGAGAAAAAAAATAGGACAACCTTTGGCATTTGGATGGGTTCTGGAATTGGGTTTTATTCGAAATCGTAACTTTAGGTCCCCTAGGAAGCATAAATACCCGGACTAGCGCCTACCACAACTCGGTGGCGACAGTCTGTAAAGTTTCCCTTGGTAAATTGGGAGTATGTGGATCTGCATTTAGTCAATAGATCTTTAAGCATAAGGAACACTAAGAAAGGACCCGGCAGAGTAGTCCTTTTGAAAGAGTCTGTGGCGTGTGTAGCTGGGTTTGGTTCTCGTTCTCAATCTCTCTCTCCCTCACATATTGAGAGGCTCTTGCTTGGTCACACACCTTGCTCATTCAACCAGTCCTAGCTCTTCTGCTTGTTCCAGGGATGTGGGACCACATTCGGAGCCACAGGGTGACAGGTGCAGTGCTTACCAACCCAACATTTAAATGGGAGACAAGGCTAAAAAAGCCTGGTTATCACTCTTGTGAGGCCAGCAGTTTACCCACTGAGCCATCTCTCCAGCCCATATTCTTTAAAAAGAAATATATATATATATGTGTGTGTGTGTGTGTGTGTGTGTGTATAGATAGATATAGATATAGATATATATATATTTAATTTAGGTGTATGCGTGAGTACCTGCATGTTTGAATGTATACAATGTGCTTGCTTCAAGGTCTCCCATACATGCCTCTTACCTGAGGAGAACAGATGTGTCAGGTCCCCTGGAACTGGAGCTACAGGAGACTGTGAGCCGAAATGTGTGTCCTGGGAACTGACCTCAGATCTTCTGCAAGAACAGCAGGCGATTTTAACCACGGAGATACCTCTCTAGGGCCTCCGACTCCATTTTTATGTGCTACACAGTATTCTTCTGCTTTTACTTATTACACGTCCCAGGGAAATTATTATTATTATTTTTGCGATTGTTCTACAACCATTGTGTTAGCAATTGTGGAATTCTGTTTCAAAGAATAAAATTTACTTACAAATTTACTTAGAAATGTAAGCTTCTTAAGGGCACGGGCTGAAAGAAAATACATGACGGAGCTTTCGAGTCTAGGGCAGAGGGTCTCTGGGGAAGGGAAATCTTAAAGATGCTACAGTCAGACAACTGTTATTTCTGCCATGTAATTGACGGGTTGGTATTCTCAGAGTGGCCAAGTGGCATTGCAAGCACATTTGTGCCCTTTGGAGAGCCCGGAGGCTGTTGGATTTTCACAACAGCTGTCTCCACAAACCCTCCCGGGCTCAACTTTATCCACTGGCCATTTTCCTTTTTGTCTTCTAAAGCCCTAGCATTTGAGAACCTGGCAGCCAGAACAAGGCTGATTGTGGCTGACACAGGAAATGGTGGTGGCTGGACTGGTGCCTGCATGCAGCTGAATGGGGGACACACGGCCAGGTCTTAGCAGGGAAGCAGCTGTCACTCCAAACATCAGGCCCCATGTCACCAGCTTGCTCCTTTCCTTCTTCTAACCTGGCTTAGCTGCCTTAGGAAGGTAACACTAATGTCGGACACACCAGAATCACTCACACTTAACCTTACAGTCAGGGAGGCAGAGGAATAGGAAGAAAACTCTCACTTAATGTTTCCTACATTGCATGGGGCAGGGGACACCGTGTGTGTGTGTGTGTGTGTGTGTGTGTGTGTGTGTGTGGTGCATGCTTCGAAGGAGGTCGATTTACAATCACTGCCCGGATTTGACCCACACAAGCTACAGTCACTCAACCCCTTGTGTCGTGTTCTTCTGAAACGATATCATAGAATGATTATCAGTTTGTCCGAAGCACCCGGGGCAGCTTACAAACGTGGTAGGGACTCAAAGACACTTGATTGCTTTTATTAGTTGATGTTAATACAGTCCCAGTTATCCCTTCGAGATGCAGGAAAATGAGGCACAAGGAGATTAAGTTCATCACTGGAGATGGCAGAGCATGAAAACAAACTCGGATTTATCTGCAGCGGGCTGTTTTTATTTTCCTCTCAGTACAGGACCAGGCATGCTCAGTGCTATCAAATTTCCTCTCCCGTTTGCCGGCTTAGGGTTGAGTTTTATCAGCACTGGAGAGGGTGGTAGCTTAAATGACTGGGTCTAGGTCTTTAATCTGCCACTCTACCCATCTCTGGAAGAAAAAAGCCAGCAGTCAACAGACGGGGTGAGGTTGCAGAGGGAGCAGTTTCCTTCCCTTCCCCCTGCCTTCGTCTGACTGGGGGGGGGGGATAGCTGTAACTAGTATCCAGAGCCCTCATCCTAGTCTGGGGTGTTCCAAGGACAAGACACCATTTAGCCCAGATATCTTAACTGGGGATCAATGTGAAAATGATGCAGGAGGTATTATATCCTTCTTTTGGTCTTAAGTGTTAAGTCTGTGATATTTTTCTACACACATTGCCCTAGAGCATACACGATGAGGCTGTTAACACCTTGCAGCTACTCAAAACCATACACTGCAAGGGCCTGCTTTATTTATGTACTTATTTAGGCCCACTTTATTTAATTCATATGCCTAAAATTGTCTCCCCTGCTTTCATTTTCACATACTTAAGGGGAAAGTTGACCGAAGTCGCCTTTTCTCCTGCTTTCTCACGCAGCAGCTCAGATTTCTTGCTTGGTCAATGACTTCATCTACCCATCGGTCTGTACTGCCTGCCACGCAGTGCGGCATGATCGGAGGACAGGGCATTATCAGGACTCCAGGCTCCTCTTGGGAGTCTTTTCCTATGTCTGGTGCTTCTGTAGGCACCGTAGGGCCTCCATTGATGGCAGCTCACTAGAGGAGACAACAGTCAGATAAGCCAAGCAGAGGCTTGACAGGGGCTCAGATTTCCTGGACCGGATGGTAGGCCGAGTCCGGAACCCCGGGTATTGCGGGGGGTGGGGGTGGGTGTCTACACAGGATGCACGCTCTGTCCATCAGGAGCATCCCAGCATCCGCTTGCACTCAGCTGCGACAGATCCGCTAGGGCCTCCTCCTCTTCCAGGGTCTGGAAAACAACAGGAATCTCCTTGTCCGCCCAGCGTCCTGTAACCACCCCCCCTCCCCGCCGCCCACAGGACCCAGGGCGGAGTCGCCCACCTGTCACCGAAACGTCCCACGTGGGTCTGCGGGAGGAGGGTTGAAGGGAGGGAGAAAAGGCAGAGGCGTGGAGTGAGGCAGACGCGAGAGCCCGGGAGGAACAGAGGAGAGGCCGAGATCTCCGAACAGCAGGACAATCTAGAGACCCCACCACCCCCACACCTGGTAAGGAAGGGACCAGTGAAAAAAAAGGAGACCGAAACGGGTTAGCAGGAAGAGAAGGAAAAGATGGGAGCGAGGAAGGGGCTGCGTTTACGCGACAAGATAAGATGGGGAGATGCTCTATAAGAGAATGGTTCTAGCTAGACGATGATGGGCAATGGGTTGGGGGTGGAGGCGGCACCTCGGCGTCTGCGCCTTTAAGGTTGCCAAGGCAACTGCTCTGGCCAGAGCGAGGCTCATTGACGTCAGCAGCCGAGCGCTGATTGGCCGCGGCCGGCTGGTTTCCGGTGGAGCCGTCGCGGAGCCGCTATCGCAGAGTGGAGTGAGGCTGCGAGCTGAGCCCTCCGCACGCTCGGTACCTCGGCAGCCTCGCCTTGCGCCAGTCCCGCTCGCGCCGCCGCCCGTTCTCAGGTGAGTGCGGGCCCGAGGCCTGACTGGGGAGCCGCGGCGCTCCGCTGCGCGTTCCTGGAGGCGCGGGAGCGAGCCAAGATGGCGCCCCGGGGAGCGCGCTGCGGGGGGACAGCCGCACCCCCTGCGCCTCCGAGGCGGCCTCGGTGCCTCTTGCAGGCCTCGCACTCTAGCCCCCGGGACGCTCCTGCACCCTTCTCCGCGGGGCTCTAGGCCGCCCCTGCCCCCCGCCGTCCCGCCCCCGGCCTTAGCGGCTCCTGGTCCCCGGTCCTGCGCTGCCCTCGGCCTCCCTCGGCTCCCTGGCCGCCTCCGCCCCCGCGGCCCGCGCGCCGCGGCCTCCGCGCCCGTCCTCCCTCCCCCACTTCCTGAAGGACAACAGCTCGATTTTTTTTTTTTTTTTTTTTTTAATACCGGAATCCATCATGGCTTTTCTGTCCAGTCTCTCCGCTCGGCTGTAGCCTTCATCTCTGCCTGGTTGTTTTTTCTGCACTGGGTTCCCCTCCCCCTTCGCGGGCTCGCCTCCCTCCACCCCTCCACTCGCCGATTTTAGCCTAGCTCCGTTTCTCTTTGTCCCCCTCTCACTTCTCGTCCTTTCCCGATTTCCAGCCCCCCCCCCCCCCCCACCCCTGCCTCCCCAGGCCTCCGGCTCAACGGCTGCGGCCTCCTGCCTGGTGGGGGGGGGATGAGGGGGTCGTCTTTCTGCCCTCGGTGATCATGACCGTGGCCTAAGTGAAGGGCACTTTCCTGCCCTCCCTCGTGAAAATACGCGGCGCCTGTTAACCCCTCTAGCTCAGCGCGGGTGTGGGGTCAGCCGATGACTTGAGGGAGCCAGGATAGAGAGGTTTCTTGAGCAGGGAAATGAAAGCTCGCTTTAGATGGTGACCCTCTAAGGCCGTGTTAGTGTTACTTGGCATCTTTCAGGAGATGTGGGGCCCTGTCAGCAACAGGCTCACAAAGCGTTTAAAATATGTCTTCCGATATAGTCTTTCTGAAAGGGAGAGTTTCATCGGAACCGAGTTTCCTCCAGAGTCCCCCCCCCCCTCTTATGAATACTCGGTGCAGCGACGATGGTTTTAAAGTGTGTGTTTTGGAGGGAAGCTAAGTCGTGGGGTTTTTAGAAAGTACAAACGTGGAACCAAGACATACCCGATTAAAAATACTAAGGCCATAAAATTAGATTATTTGGCGTTTGACATGATGATTGCGTTAATTCAAGGGAGTGTGTGTATTTTCTTGACTTTTGTGTCTGCCTTTTGTTCTTTGTAATGCATACACCATTTTTCACTTTCTAGGCCCAGCTGAGCCATCTCTCCCTGCCAGAGACAGGATCTAAGGATTTCTCTGATCAGTTAAATATATGTGCTGACATTCTTGAAATAAGACTGGGTGCTTTGAAGCATAATAGATTTGTTTTTCTCCACTGTCCTGGTGGCCTTTAGTATTTGAAATGGAGAAAATTCCACTGAAGTGGATTCTTTGTTTCATGTCATTGTCTGACCTGGAAACACAGCTAGAACAAATGAAACAGGACACTAAAAACCTTCCCTTTAGTTTTTATTCTGAACTAAAATGGGTGGTGGTGGTGGTGGTGTGTGTGTGTGTGTCTATCTCTGTGTCTGTGCTTTCTAATTTTTGCGCTTGTCATGGAGCTACAAACTTTTTCCTGGTCTGTTGATTGTATATTATTGACCATTATCTTGAAAGTTGTAAACAAAATATTAAAATGGTTCTTTATCCTGGCTTTTTAAATTCACAGTTTAACCTTAGTGGGTCTGTGAGCATTATAATTTGAAGAGTGGTTATGTTGAATTGGTATGCAGCATGGAGAGGGAGTCATCTTCTGATCTCAAGTGCTTGGTAATTAGGAGTTAGGAGGAAAACTGAATAGTTGCATAAAGTACTGAGCTTTTAATTCTGAGGCAGGTCGGCTGCCCATTCTTGTGTTTCTGTTTCACATTAATGTTCAAATTCAGATTTATCTATTGAGTCATCCTTTAAGTTTTAAAGTAGTATATTTCAACATATTTTTGTCCAGATGAAGAAAATCTTAGTTTGCTTGATAGAGATGATTTATTTTCCTGTCCTACAGCCTCTTCAGCTCTTTCTGCTGATGATGGTATTACTGCATTGAGGGCCTGAAAGATTGCAGAGAAAAGGCACCCGAGGTGTCTTTTGTGTTTCAGAAAATCTGATTCCACTAATATTTGGTTAATCAGCTTCTTTGCCCTTGTGGTTTGCTGCGACATTAGCTGCGCTCGTGGGATGGGAGGTGCACCCAGGGGACTGGCAGGTGTTCTTTGTGATCTGTGCTTTCACTTAGAGCCGACCTGTGTGCCCTTGTAATTCTCCGTCCTGTTTACCATTTACACATTTCCCACGTCATCATCATCGTGATGTCTTTTGCAAGAGAACTGAGTGGAATTCCCTTAAGGGCGTGGGGCCTCCGCACTGCCTCAGTTGCTCAGCGGGGCATGCTGGCTCTTACTTCCTCCCAGGAGCTAAGGGTCTTCTCTGAGTGACCTGCCCAGCTCAGACAGAATGGTAGAAACTTGGGGTTTATATCCCGTTCCCACCTCCTCTTTAAACACAAACTCTGTTGAGTATGGAAAAGAAATATGTGAATCTGCTGTCTAGTGAAGTCAAGTCACAGGCAGATCTGTAAAGCGTGCGTGTGCTTTCTCTCCCAGAGGACCATGGCGTCTGGCAGTATGGCAGCCACTGAAGAAGAGCGGAGTCTCCGGGAATGCGAGATCTATGTGCAGAAGCACAACATCCAGGCCCTGCTGAAGGACTCCATCGTGCAGCTGTGCACTGCGCGGCCCGAGAGGCCCATGGCATTCCTTCGGGAATACTTTGAGAGGCTGGAGAAGGTAAAGTACACGAGGGAGCGATTTGATGACCATGACAGTTGCTGTGCTTAGTGCCTCTGAATGTCACTGATTTGTGACTTAGGGCAAGAGGAGTTCTGACCAAATAAGTCAAGCAGAAATTCAGATTATCATGCAGTGAAGGATTTTTTTTTTTTGTAATTTTAGTTAGAACTTGCCAGAAACCAAATTGATGCTGCTTGTGTGGCTAATACAGGGTTTCCAGACGGTTGTTGGTTTTAACTATTTGAAATAATATGTAAAATAGAGTAACAGAATCAATCAAAAGTAGTGTGACAGTGAATTGAGAAGTAATTAAAAGCAGTTCATGCTTTTCTTCACCAAAACAGGCAAGCTTTTAGTTTATTCCACCTTTAAAACTATAGAGAGAGGTTTGTGTCTAGCTTGGGGTGGTATAGACTTAACACATTCTGAACTCTTGGTTTGCTGTTGGGTGAATTAAATGAATGAAGGGAAGCTAGGAGATGGGTGGTTATCACATGTTTACTATGTTATAACTTTGTTTGTTAGTGCTTGTTTCCCATAAAATATGCAGTTTGCCTCTGTATTTTGTGTGGGTCAGTGTGACCCACAGACGCACAGGATGTTCATTTCTTTTAAAGATTTACTTATTTTTATGTATATGAATTTTATGTGATGAATGTTTTTGCCTGCTCCTCTGGAGCTAGATTTATGGAATGGCATTGAGTCACCATATGGGTTTTGGGAGCTGAACCTGAGTCCTCTGCAAAAAGCAGCAAGTGCTCTTAACTGTAGAGCCTTCTCTCCAGCCTCCAGGATGTGCAGCTTTAAGCAGAATTACAGTTTGCAGATAGGATGATGCTTCAATGCACTTTGCTCAAGAAATGGTGAATTGCAAAAGTTTGGAAACCCCCACCCCCCAGTGTTTTAAGTAGTTGATTCAACTTTTCTCAGTAAGTCATTGGAGGTGAATGTACCACTTTGCTATGAATCTTCAAGTTTGGAAGAGGTTCAAAATACTGGGGCTCATTTCTCTAGCATACGTTTAATACCTAATTGTACATAGAATTACCTGCAATATTCATAGCTGGTTTGGGAAGTTTCTTACTATGCAAGTTTTTACATAAAAAGATGTATATGAAGATTTGAAGCATTTGAGTAGCTCAGTGAGCAGGTATTTTATACTGTTTCCTTGGAAACTTTTAAATGCTGTTGGTTATGATGAGATCAACTGGAGGAAAAGACAACTTCCAAGCAGTCCCTTTGCATAGTTTCACCACCTTGGATTTGTTAGTAGAAATCCTGGCTTTCTTTTACTTAAGCAATCGCTAAATAATGGACATACTGGCCAGGAGTATGCTCTGTTTTGAAATCAAGTGCGTTCCTGGAGATCTGGTTCTGAAATGGGTCACGGTAAGGTGATCCCTCTTCTTCAGACATCAATAGAAATCAAATGGGAGGATTAAGTTGGTGAGACATAAAGTGCCTGTCTTTTTATAGGGAGTGTTGAGTGTGGGACACTAATTTCAAAGCCCGTGTTTACCATAGGCCTTAAGGTTTAACCACGGTGGAAAACAGCAAGTAATCACTGCTGTCGTTGTCCTGCAGGTGGGAGTTTAGAGTTATGTGCATGGACTTTCCCCTCTCCCCAGTAGAAGGTGCAGAATAAGACTCCTTTCTTATACATTGAGGTTCTTTGCCAGAGTATAATGTGTATATGTGTGTGTATGTGTGTGTGTGTGTGTGTGTGTGTGTGTGCGTGTGTGCGTGTGCGTATGAATGAAATATTCTACTTGGGTTTTCAATTTACTAGATTTTTTGGCTTTTTTAACAAAGCCATTATTTGATATATCATGTGTTAATTTTTATGTCAGAAAGTAAAGTATCACATTCTTACCATTTCCTTCCCCGTTACCCAAGGGTTATGTTTCTGGAATCTTCAGTGGAAGAAATACATAGAATGGTCAGAATTGGTCAATGGAGACAGCTACATTAGTTCAGACTATTGTGCCTGGAATTTACTAGATGTCCTCTTATGCGTGTATTTACTAGAACCTTGCCTGTCTGGTAGATAAGAGGAACTGTAGCTATTATTTTTGAGTTTCTCCTGTGTGCCAAATAGTATGTGAATCACCACACACACACAGTCTTTCTCTTTCCCATTACTTAAGATGTGTTAGGTAGGATATTAACACCATATTCTTGAGGTAACAGTTGACTATAAGGGAAGTTAAATCATAGCTGTGATCCTAGGAGTTGGGTTTTTCAGCAACAACGTGTAACCTTGGAATTTTAGCGACTTGCCATGATTGGTGTATTTCTTGGTTGTGTGCCTAACTTGTCTTTACTTTGAGTATCTTGTTCTGGGTCTGAGTGGAAAGAACAGCCCTTGTCTAGCCATACCAGACTGAGTCCCTACTAGAGCGGGAATGTCTATATACTGAGTTCCTCGGATAAGAACACATCAAAGCTTTCTCACCTTTTGTTCAGGAGGCCAGACAGTGGGGTCAGTTACACTCAGGGGCTCAGGTCTGGTAGGACTAGGGCTTGCCGGTAAGTCAGAGAAAGAACAGAAATTCAAGGCCACCAAAGGCAGACCACAGTAATGTATACATGGATAATGTATCCACTTACATTCTACCCCCAAGCAAGTCATGTGCCCAAGCCTGAGAGTGGGGTGGGCAGCTTGTCTGTCAGAGAAAGAGGGCAAGGGCAGGGAGGAAGTAGGTACTTAGCAGAGTGGGAGAGACGGAATTTGAACCTAAGAATTGAGAGTTTTAAGCTCAGTCTAGTGCAGAGCATGTGCGGGAAGAGTCAGGAAAATTACTAACCAGTAACTGGACTCAGAGCTTGAGGAGGACTCCCTGCTAACTGACAGGAGCAGGGTAAGGCTAGGACAGTGCCCTCGCACAGCCAGGAATTGATGAGCTTAGTCATGGCTCTCACACTGGAATCCACAAGACCGTTAGCACCAGAATGCTTTTGTTATTTCAAAATTATCTTTAAAATTTGGTTAATTAGAATACAGTCTCAAATAAGACTTATTTGTGAGGTGTGCATGCATATAGTGCATGTAGTGTTTATGAATGTGTGTGTTAGCGGGTGTATGTGCGTATGCGTGCAGGTAGAGGCCAGGCATTGATGTCAGGTAATCTCTTTGTAAAGCAGGAACTCTTACTGAACTTGGAGTTCACGGATTGGTTAAATGGGTAGACGAGCTGGTTCAAATGCTCAAGGAACCTGCTTGTCTCTGCCTGCCCAGTGCTGAGCTGTGCAGCTGTGGGAGCCCACGCTCAGCTTTCCCTTGGGTGCTGGGGATCGATCAGGTCCTCGTGCTCCGTGGTAGCTCCTGACCAGGGGCGGCTCTCCAGCCCTCAGGTGTGAAGGGTTAGTGAAAGGTTTTTGAAGTGACAATGATTAGTTTGGGGTCTAGGATTTTCCCTCCCTCCCTCCCTCCCTTCCTTTTTTTCTTTCTTTCCTTTTTAAATGCTTTAAACTTAGGGGAGACTTGTTTGGTAATTCTGTGCTAATATGGGACAGGAAGGCCTTACTAGTTACTAGGATATGAAATGAATGAATTTTCTAAAATACACAATTTTAAATGAGTCAGAGACTGAAATTGAGCCAGTTTAAAAGGGTTTAACAGTGAAAGATCTTCCTACCTTGTTACTGCCTTTTCCTGTCACCAGTGTTCTGGAGGTGTCTATGGGCATTTAAAGATACATTCATTTCTCAAAGAGTGGTTTGTTTTTCCTTTGTGTGCATGTGTATGTATGTGTTCGTGTAGTAAGAGTGTGGAAGGGTGGAGACAGTGCTAGGTCCATTCCCTAATAGCCATCCATCTTGTTCTTTTGAGACAGATCTCTCCTTGGCCTGGATCTTCCAGGCTGGTCAACCAGTGAGCTGGGACTGTCTCCTCCCCAGTGCTGGGATTACAAGTTTGTGCCTTGCCTCTGTTTTTCAAGTGGGTTTGGGGGTTGGACCTCAGGTCCTACAATTAATTGCTCAAGTACATTATTGACTGAACTAACTGCCTGGCCCTGTCAGTTACATGTGTTTCCTAACACAGGGTGGCACCCTTTGTATGAATACAATATAACTGTTTCTACTGGTCTTCATTTTGGCTGTTTCCAGTGCTTTATTTTGAGAGAAAAAAACCTAGTCAGAAGATATGTTTCGGTATAGACGTCATTTCACACATGAGCTTGTTTTAGATCTAGAAACATAAGTCCTAGAATACTGAGTCACGAAGTCAGTGTGCTCAGGGTTAGATACATACATGGGAAATACAGTGAGTTTTGTTTCTCTCTCTCTCTCTCTCTCTCTCTCTCTCTTTCTCTTTTTTGTTTTGTTTTCTGTGTTGATAGCTTCCCTTTGAAGAAATAGAACTCTGCACTAGTAGATTGTACTAGTGGAAAGGAGCTCTAGCAGCCTCTTGGTAGTCACAGTCCTCGCCTTTTCTTGAGATGTATAGACTCTGTGGATTGGTCTGCTTGCCAGAAGTAGGACAAGAGCTGTGTAGGAGACAATTAGTTTAAGTTTTTTAAAATCACTTTTATTCTAAATAATTTGCTTTTTGCTAAGTTAATTTGAACTTGAAAGATGTTTTGGAGGGGTCAGAGAATGGATGAAATGAATGAAGAAAAGAAACATGACTGTTAGTGAGAGGCTGATTAAATGAAAAGGAAATTGTAGATTTCAGACTTCATGTGGCTTGATTCATTGCCACTAATGGAGTATCCTGGAGTGACTTTCTCAGATTTTACTCTGTTGTCCTGTTCTCTTTCCCAACAACTTGGAGCTGGAAGAGGTCTGAAGTGAGCTGGGCTATCGCTGGGATTTGGGGGACCAACTTTCAGATTTTAAATAATAACTTTCTTTCAGGAGGAGGCAAGACAGATTCAGAGTCTACAGAAAACCGGTATTCGTACTGACTCAAGGGAGGATGAAATCTCTCCTCCACCCCCCAATCCAGTGGTGAAGGGCCGACGGCGCCGCGGTGCTATCAGTGCTGAAGTTTACACTGAGGAGGATGCTGCGTCCTATGTTAGAAAGGTAGCTCGGCTGTCTAAATGGTGGGGCTGTCGCTGAGGCCCTTGCAGTCAGCGGTGTTCCTTTGATGCGGATATACTCTATTGCAAAGATGGACAAGGGTGCACTTGTTAGCACTTTAGAACAGACTTCTGTAGTAGCTCACAAGAGAGGGCAGGTGGTGACTGAGCCAGTGAGTAATCCTGTGCTCTTCTGTAGCAGAGGCAGGCAGTCCTCCCTCTCTCGTAGCTCATGCTGTCAGTCTCTTCATACCCTGTAAGTCAGGTTTGGCTCTAACCTTTTATCCTACAAGTTACATTCGTCCTGGTCAGCTCTTCCTCAGAGCCTGCTAGCCATTTGAGTTAGGCTTTACCATTTAGGGGAAATGGGTTCCAGGCACTTGATGCTTGTGAAACTAAGACACTCTATTACAGTTTACAAAATGACCAGTTGTTATAAAATATTTAGTTATGCCTCAGAATAATGATCTTGGTCTAGGTGTTTTCTATTTATTTGTTAACTTGGAAGCAAGTACAGATCCTTAAATATAAGCCTGGCAAGGGGATTAATCAGTATTTGTTGAGTACTTTGTGAGTCGTACAGGCGTCTTGTGAAAACGCTAACTCAAAGTACCCTTGTTTAAATACCATTCTGTGGCATGGCATTTAATTGAAATGTAAGTTGCAGCTATGAAGTGTTTTTTTGGTTTCTAGGTTGTCATTTGATCTTTAATATTTTTCTAGGTTATACCAAAAGATTATAAGACAATGGCTGCTTTAGCCAAGGCCATCGAAAAGAACGTGTTATTTTCACACCTTGATGATAATGAGAGAAGGTAGGTGCAGGTTTAGGTTCTGTTCACACAGTTTCCCAGTGGGGTGGTAGTGCCAAACTCATGCCATTGTTGCAGGTTCTCGGCATTTAGCTGTTCACCACCTGATGGGTAGGACTGAGAACCTGAGAGCTTTAATGCTAAGGGTTGAAGTGTAACCCCAGGTCTCTTCTGTCCTGCAGTGACATTTTTGATGCTATGTTTCCAGTCTCATTTATTGCTGGAGAGACGGTTATTCAGCAAGGTAAGGGCTGCTGGCATGCATTGTAATTACAAGAAAGGTGTGTGTGTGTGTGTGTGTGTGTGAGTGTGCGCGCGCGCGCGCTGAGTCTTAACATTAGTATTGGGTCTTAATTCTTCATTAAGCAATTCTCTAAGTTAAAAGGAACACTTAGTCTATATGGGATTAATGTTTCTGACAACTTAATAGTCACCATCAAAGGGAATACCGGTGCTACACTGGATATTGTATAGAATTTCAGAACAGTCATTTTCATGTTCATTTTGTTGATTAATAACCACATTTGCAAAGCCACCCACGCTCTGCATTGGATAGCCCGTTGTCTGTTACATGGCTATGTGCCTCCTGCAGAAGCTTAACCATTTTTGCTCATGTAGATTAACAAGAATCTTATCTATTGGGTATTTTCTTTTTTTCTTATTCCTAACATTTCATGGATCTCCATAAGCCAAGTATTTCCCCATTTTTTGTGGCAGGGTGGTCATTTCTTAGTAACTGTTGTTGTTTATAGTATGTGTACATATTGTAGCAGTTATCTTTATATGCATAAATGGCTTAACATCTTTACAGTTATATTTTGTTGACTTATTTTGTGTATATGTGTGAGTGCACATGGAGGTGGATGTGCGTGCTGCAGCACTGGTGTGTGGATCTCAGAAGACATCTTGAGGTTTCTCCTTCCTCTGTATGGGTTCCAGAGGTCAAAGTCAGCTTGTCTGACTTGACAAGAGATGCTTTACTCTGAGCCTTCGCATGGCTCCATAAACCGCTTTAGTAAAGTATAGATTGAAAAGACTGTGAGGTGACCAAAGGAGTGGCTGGTTTCATGGTTTCTTTTTTTTTTTTTTTTTAAACAAAAAAATGGCTCGTTTCCCTTAGGTTCCGTTACTTAGCAGCCACCCATGAGTTTACTATTTTATGTTAATTAAATAATTATGATTGTTTCATTAATGATCCTGTTATTTTATTCTTTTTCAGGTGATGAAGGGGATAACTTCTATGTGATTGATCAAGGAGAAATGGATGTAAGAGTTAATAGGAAAAATATGCTGATAATCTTGATTTAAACTTAATTTCTAAGCAGTAAGCATAGTGTTTGCGAGGGAAGATGATGATAGCCTTGTTGAGTCAATTCCATCAACGTTTGCCAAGCATTTTTGTGACAGACTTTAGAGGTAGCTTGCATGTCTGTCCTGCCATTCCCTGCTTTCACTGGAACGTGCATGTATCTTATGGTGTAAGAACTCGGGCACTGCTGCGAAATAGTTCAGCTTTAAAAAGATGAAAACTGCATTAGTCTCATAGGGTTATTAGAAAATTCAGTAACCTAATACGCGTAAGGTGCCCAGCACAGCACTTTGTAAACAGACATCGTTTGATATTAAAGCTTGTGTGAGCATTTTCCCTCCTCATCCTGATAGGGCACCTTGGTCAGATCATTTAACTTGTCAGAAGTTGACGCTTCTGCTCTGCTCTGCTCTGCCGATGCAGTGTACATCCTATTGTTTAGACAGGTTCACAGTTCTTCCTTCTGGAAAAGTTTGAGAATTAACACATTTGTATATCCAGACAAACACTTTTTGATGTCATCTTTACTTTAGGTCTATGTCAATAATGAATGGGCAACCAGTGTCGGGGAAGGAGGGAGCTTTGGAGAGCTGGCTTTGATTTATGGAACCCCCAGAGCAGCCACTGTCAAAGCAAAGACAAACGTGAAGCTGTGGGGCATCGACCGGGACAGCTACCGGAGAATCCTTATGGTGAGAGGCTGCGGGCTTGGACTTCCCACCCATGTGCTGATGCTGAAGAGGGTCGCCAAAGTCAAGTGGGCTTGGGCTGGTTTTAAGTGCTTGATGCCATTTGAAGCCATTCAGAAGTAATCATGGTCTCTAAACCAAAACCAGGTTATCAGTAATAAACTCATGCTGCCTTCCTAGAGGACTGTTGGAGCAAGACCAGTGAGGCATTCTGCTTACAGTGAGACTGCTTGAGAATCTGTGATAACTTTATAAGAGGAGCTTTAGATGTTTTAGTCAACTGTGCTAGCCATTCTGAATTGTATGAAGTTTTTGTGGTGCCCATATAGCTATTTGAGAATATACAGTCTGGGCCTAGAGAGAGATGGCTCAGAAATTAAGATTGTGCATTGCTATTGTCATGGTTCCAAGTTTGGTTTCACCAAACAGCTTATAGCTGTAAATCTAGATTCAGGGATCTTATGCCTTCTTCTAGACTCCATGGGCACTGCACTCTTTACATATACTTTTAAAAAAGTATATGCTTTGAAATCTTGGTGTATTTCTTTTTGTTTAAAGTAATGTTTTTATTCATTAGCAGTTTCCTTCCACTGGATGTGAGGGAGAGGGCATCTTGTCCCTCTCACACCTCTGTGTGTGTGTGTGTGTGTGTGTGTGTGTGTGTGTGTGTACATACATACAGATAAATACACACACGTATGTCTGTATATATGTATGTATGTATGTGTCAGTATACTGCCAGTGTTCATTAGCTCTTCAGTTTCAGACTTTTTTTTTCTGGTTTTCTGTCATGTGCACCAAACCCCATGAATGATAGAGCTCCTTATCTAAAATGACAGTATTTGCACATAACAGGTCTGTACTTGAAGCCATCGCTAGCTTAGTTGCAATACTTAAACTAAACGCCATTTAGTAGATTGTTGGTACACTCCTGGAAATGACAAGAAGAAAGTCTGCATGTCGAGCAACAGTATTCTGTGGCCCCTGAGGGCCCCCTAAGATTTTGGTCTGCAAGTGAGTGCAGATGTGGAACCTGTGGCTGTGTTGTATGTAACATGCACACACAAGTACATATGCACTTATGTATGTGTATGTAGTAGTGCTGAGGTCATTTACCTTGTAAGCAAAGTTTGTCATAAAACACAAAATATTTCCTGTTTTCAATTTTATGCAGTAAACTTTGTCTTAGATGAGATTCAGAGTGTTCAGGATAGTGTGGCTCTACAAACCTAGTTATGCCTAGGACTGTGGGCCTGTCACTCACAAAAGTGAAAGTGGCAGTTCACTGTGTGAAAGTGAATGTTCCTGTGCAGCCTGTGGGGCTGATCCCGGGCTGGGAAGACACTCGGCTCCAGTGTGGAGGTCTCAGTGGCAGTTCTGCCTTAGCCGCTTGGGCCTTTAGAGGACTGCTTGGCATTTCACTGTGTGTCAGGGCTGTGCACTTCCTGGGGCTGCCTACCTGCTGCTGCTGTAGGATCCTTATGGAGAGCTCTGTACAGAGCTGTGCAGGAGGGAGCTCACTGTACAGTGAAAGAAAACAGGGTGGGACAGCCAGCTCTATTTACTTTTCTCTTAATTTATTTAGAGTGTAAACAAGTTATTCTGCAACATTGTGTGATAATCAGATCTCTTTGGGACATAACTTTTTTTTTTTTTTATTTTTGTAGGGAAGCACTCTGCGAAAGAGGAAGATGTATGAAGAATTCCTTAGTAAAGTGTCCATTTTAGGTGAGTTGGATAGTTATATGGAGAATTGATAAATTGGAGCATTTGTGGTACTTGTACAGGTTTTTACATACATCTTATATATAGTTCATGTGTATTTTTGTTTTTTAAAATTTTTATTGTTTTGCTTTTGCTAATCATGATCATACAGCATTTGAGAGTGTTGAAAGTTCAGCAGAGTGAATGGTAGTATTTACATGTGTTCAGTCTGCAGTACCTGGCAGACCCCATAATCAGGCGTGGCAAAGCTTCGTGGCTGCATAGATGCTGCCCTCTCCTTTCACAGACACGTGTTTATGCCCTGGATGGTCGCAGTTACTCCTGCTGCAGCTTCTGCCGCTGTTCCTAGGAGTGGTTCCGATGAGTTTTGTCTGAGAAAAGTTTGTTGGCCTCTTGAAAAGATCCACAGCTGTTGAAATTTAGAAGTGAGCAGCGGGTCAATTGGCCATATCTCTATAGATTTCCTTACATAAACGGAGATGTTCAAACCATCCTGGGTGGAGTGTGGGTAGGTGACAGTCTGCCTTTGCTTTGTTGCAGACTTTTCTCACCTCACTGGTCATTTGTTTTAGTGTTCTGAATATTAGTTGGGTCTTTGGAAACAAAGGTATTTTCTAGCTCCTTGTTATTCACAAGGTAAACTCAGCTGAGTGGTTACATGGAGAAATTACTTTGAACCTTTGCAGTGGTGTGCATGGGGAAGCCGTTTCTTTAGTTACTTAAAAGTTTGCTTAGCTTGATGGTAATGTTGAGAATTGCATTTTCTTAGCACTTTATAAAAGCCAACAGTGAAAGGAAGGCTCTGAGTGCCGTCTGCAGTAGTTGGTGTGGCCTCCTGAGACTCAGAGCCACTGAAGACAGCCCCTGTGGCCGGCCCTCACCTGAAGAGTTCTCTTGGAGTGTACAATGGGGATGCTAGTTGGTTGCATCTCTGTAGCGTTTGGTTTTGCTCAACTTTTATGTTTTTACTTATCTTTATTTTTTTATCAATACCAGATATGTAGAGAATTTCTTTTGATTCTTCCTTTTCAGAGTCTCTGGACAAGTGGGAGCGTCTTACAGTGGCCGATGCACTGGAGCCTGTCCAGTTTGAAGATGGACAGAAGATCGTGGTGCAAGGAGAACCGGGGGATGAGTTCTTCATTATTTTAGAGGTACAGAGTTCTGCGTTTGATTCCTTATAGTGGATCACCTAAAGGAGGTGCAGCCAATTCTGATCTGTGGCTTTAGTTTTTTAGGGCTACCTGACACTTTTATTTAAAAGTTATCTTTTACTTCAAAATACAACTTTGTGTGTATAGGCTGCTATAGTTTTAAAGAATTAGAGTCAGAATCCTGCAAGGGCCCTGCACATGATTGGTGAAATGACTCTACTGAAAAGCCTGCAGCCATAACTGATATGGTGATTCTGAGCCATTGTGTAAAAACATAAGCGCTTAGGCTATTTAGTAATGATTTAAGTTCTAAAAGTTAACTGTTACCTGAAGCATCTACCTATCATCTTCCTTGCTAAGCAGGTCCAGAGCGCAGCTTCAGAGTCTGAGCTCTTGTCACTCTGCAGATGCAGCCTTAGAGATCTGAGCCCTGAGTGTGAGAGCCTCCCTCCCTCCCTCCCTCCCTCCCTCCCTCCCTCCCTTCCTTCCTTCCTTCCTTTTGTTTTTTGGATTTGGTTTTTTTCGAGACAGGGTTTCTCTGTATAGCCCTGCCTGTCCTGGAACTCACTCTGTAGACCAGGCTAGCCTCGAACTCAGAAATCTGCCTGCCTCTGCCTCCCAGAGTGCTGGGATTACAGGCGTGTGCCACCACCACCTGACTTTTTTTAAAATTAATTAATTAATTAATTAATTAATTAATTTTTTGAGAGTCTTTAAACAACTTGTTTTCCAAAGATGCAGCAAGCTTGAGCTGGACCCTTGACATAAAGTTTCCTCACCTGAGTGTGAACTCCTTTGTAAGTGCTTGAGCTGGGTAAGAGCCTTGATAGCAGGATGCTGGTTCAGTGGAAATCGCAGTTGAAATAGCTGCTCAGATCACCCAGGAACCAGTGATTGCAGTGTGTGGGCCCCTCTGGATTAGGAACATGTGTTCAGCTTCTTGCTGGTGTGATTCCAGGGCACAGCTGCTGTGCTGCAGCGTCGGTCAGAAAACGAAGAGTTTGTTGAAGTGGGACGACTGGGGCCTTCTGATTATTTTGGTATGTTAAATTTCTTCATAAGAAATACATGGTTTAAGTATCTGTGGGACAGTGTAGTTTTCCATAATGTTTTATTTTCATTCCTTTACTTAGTTTTGGGGGCAGAATGTGGCCTGGAACTTACTCTGTAGACCAGGCTGCCCCCAAACTCAGAGACCCACCTGTCTCTCTTTCTAGAGTGATGGGATTAAATATAGGCCCCACCACCCCCTGCCTTTATTGTTTCTGAGACAGGGCCTATGATAACAGTGCAGGCTGGCCACCTTCAGATCTGCGTGGCCGCCTAAGTGTCGGGTTATAGTCATGGTGCCTGTCAGATTTCTTAACCTATGCTCTTCCTGGGTTCTCAGAGAAACACTGTGAGATTTAACTTATTCAGTTAATAGATGGACACAGACACACGCATGTGTGCACGTGCATCCACATGCATACCTGTACGTGCACTTATGTCTTATGTAACCTAGACTGCCTAGACTTCATTGTGTAGTGAAGCTTGTTTTAACTGGTCACCTTCCTGCCTCTGGACTGTAGGCGTGACTGTGGGGACTTTATTATCTATTAGCTGGTTATATTTTTAGATGTACAAATGTTGTGTGGCCTCTTCTAAGTTAGTAGAAAAGTTGCATCTTTGTTCACTTGTTCAAAAGTGGACCCTTTAAGGAAATAGCTTCCATAGGTGATAGTCTTAACTGTCTCTTTTCCAGGTGAAATTGCCCTGCTGATGAATCGTCCTCGGGCTGCCACTGTGGTTGCCCGTGGCCCTTTGAAGTGCGTTAAGTTGGACCGACCTCGGTTTGAACGCGTCCTTGGCCCATGCTCAGATATCCTCAAGCGAAACATCCAGCAGTACAACAGCTTTGTGTCACTGTCCGTCTGAGGTCCGCCTCCTGTGCCTCTCTCCTCCCCAGTCCATGCCTCACTCACGCAGACTGCTTTCTCCTCCTCTCCGCAGCGCCAAGTGGCCACTGGCTTCACAGCTTCTTGTCTCTTTATACTAAAAGTTGCTTTATTGCACCATTTTTCATTGGGAGCATTATTGAATGCTCATTCACAAATAAATAGAGAGTTGTATGGACTTGGCTGTCACCGCTTCTCTGTGCAGTGCTAGTGTTCAACCTGGGCAGCGAGTGCCCTGCTTCCTGCTGAGGGCGGTCCCTTGCACTCAATTACCATGATGTAATAACTGTGCAGGGGTTTTAAGTGACACAGATTTCCATTTCCATATGACACAAGTGACATGTTTAGACTGTGGCCATGTTTGCTGTATTTCTTTATAGAATAAAATGATTTTAACTTTTAAGGATTAGAAGAATGAATATAGAAAAATTCTAGCACAGTAGAAAGACATCTGCCTGTAATTAAACTAGTTTTAAGTGTGGGAAGTGCCCATGTATTGCTAATTACCAGACATTGCAACTAGTTCAGCCCCCTCTCAGCCTGGTTTGGTTTGTCTGTTGCTAGTGTTTCTTCTGCAACCCTGAAATACTTTGGTGTGGCTGGCTGTCTATTCCTGCCTTTTAAGTTTGAAGTCATTTGTAGAAGGCAAGTACTGGGTCGTGACTTAACTGCACCTGTCTGAGCTCACAGATTCTGATAACTATTTATCCAGCTGGTGCCAAATACTGATGATAAGATGCAGAATTATGAGAATTTGAGGTCTTCACTCTGGATTGTTAACTCTGGTTAGCTAGTGTGATCTGCCCTCAGTTACGGATTCTAGGACGTTGGGGTTACTGAGAATAGACAAATGGAAGGCACTCCAGAGAGAAGGGACTGGAGGCCGCGCCGCTGAAGGCGGATGGAGTTCGGGTGTCGGAGGGAAGCTTTGTGTGGGTTCACATTAGTGATGGTGGCTGGCCTCTGAAAGGCCGCCCGCTGAGAGTCCCGCCTTTCCTGTCTAACCTTGAATTTCTCTGGTAAACTTTATTGTTTTTTGTTTGTGTGCGTGCGTTTTTAAAGTAACCTTGTGTTCTTAACTGTATTTCAGTATTTTCCAGCCTTATGTGTTACATTATTCCAATGATAACCCAACAGTTTATTTTTATTACTGTTATTTTTTAAACAAAATTCACAGTTGGTAACTAGGCACGTTTATCTTGTGATTTATGTCCAGTGTCGGGTTCTATTTGGGAGTGACTGTTTTCCATGTGTGTGCAAGTGGTTCTGATTAATAATCAATCCTCCCTTTCCCAGTTAACTTCAATTGTTGGTTATGATGGATTTTTTTTTCTTGGTAGATTGAAAAGCTTTTAGATTGTTGCTAGCTTGGGAAAAAGTTTCATTTAGGTTTTAGTGTGGGGTAGGAAGCTACCTTGTTGCCATATCTAAAACTTCCATAATCTATATTTAATGAGGGTTTTCTGTACTTTGTGGTTGGCTATCTTTTTTATATTTAAAAAAATAAAAATTATGTTACTAGCTTAAAGCTTAATTTGATATTTGTTTAAATGCCAAATATGTACGTATGTGAATGGTGTAGAATGCCACAAACTGCATTTCATGTGTCTATATCCCCTTGGTCTGTACAGAGATAAACGCCCTGCTTTCTAAGAGTTCCATGCTAGCTTGCTAATTACTCCCTTTTGTCGTTTTACTCTTAGACTTTTCAAGATAAGTCTAAATTTAAAAATTACCACATTTAAAGCTTTATCTTTGTGCAACTTAAATATCAGTCAGAAGTGGTTGGTATCCTGTGTCTCTGTGGACTCTAGGCACTATCATCTCTGGATCGGTGGGTGGATGTAAGGGATCTGCTGAGAAAGCCGAGCTGGCCAGAGGGACCGTTGCCGTTTCCTGGACACCAGTCTGACATACTCTGTGCTAATCTAATAATCGCTGTTCTTTTGTTACAGACTGTCTCAATGGTAGGTCACAGAATAAAAAAGATGAAATAATTTAAATTCTTAAATGAATCCGTTTTTCTTCCTCCTTTTCTTCCTCTGTCCTGCCCCAAAATTTCAGTGGGAAAGAATGAAAGTGAATTTTGGGATTAGAGTTTTGTAAAGGTAATGTATTTTTTTAAAAATACATTCCAATTCAGTTTGTCAAAGGGTGGGTTTCAAAACCTTGCTCATGGGCGTGGGGCAGACTCACTAACAAGTCCTGGAAGGAAGATTCTGTCCAAAGCTATGGCTTCTTTTTCACAGTACAGACATATCTGTGCCGTGGGGCTTCACAGACTAGATAGGGTTCTTGGTTCATTAGACCCCGTTAGCTGTAGCTGCCCAGGGGTCTCACACAGCAAGCCTTGTTTCTTCCTGGAGTTTGAGGAGTGAGCCAATGAGTTGTTGATAACTGCGATCTTCATGTGCTGGGAAGCCGGAGTTAGTGCTGGGGCATAAGCTCCTGGTCCAGGTTCAGAAATCCCTTCCTCTCACCAGCCGATGTCACCGAAGTCGTCGGTGCAGTCCAGTCCTTCCTTGGCCCAGGATGCATTTTACTATTGTGTTGACATTTTGAAACTGAATTAGCACAATGGCAGTGTTGTCACGGTGTCTCCCACCTCAAAGACTTGGGCCTTTGTGAACTGCTAAGCCCTGGCAGTGACCAAAATCGTGATCAGCTAACCGCTTCATTCGTCCTCCAGCACATCTGTCGGGGGGGGGGGGTCACAGACCTCTCTCTTCTTATGCTTGGGGTTCCGTAGAAACCTTCACTTGTGTACATACACAGCCAAAGTTTGTTTCCTGGCATAACTCTGGAACTATGACATCATTGTGAGTCCCTGTAAGAACTAGTAGAAGTAGCTTTGTGATTTTAAAAAAGCTGCCACTAGATGGAGAGCTTTTCCTTTGGTCTCAGCCTTGTCAGCCCCAGATGAGAGTCTGCAGATAGATTCTGCTTTTGCATGTTTTCCTACTTGGTACAATGTGAGCCTGACCCCGAGACCACCACGCCGGAAGCACTCAGGGACCGGAGCTGCATGCGCAGAGAAAAACTTGACTGCCCCTCGCTTGCTCTCCCCACCCACGACTGAGCGAGGTCTGCCTCATCTCAGCTGTGGCCATGCTACTTGGCGGCCGGCCTCCTGCACCGCATTTGTGTGCCTGCTTTGGTGCCGATTGTTGATGAGGTCACCCAGTATTAAACAGGTCCCTAAGGATAGTGTTCACGGACGGGTTCCCATTCCTGAGTGTGAGAAAGCTGTATCACTGTGAACTTGTAGTAGGCAGATGCAGTGTTAAAGAAACCAGCAATGTAAAGAGATGATCTTTATCACACAAGATGAAATTACAGAGTAATGGGTCGGTGAGATTAGAGAATCCTAGGAGCCTAACCCCGGATTTCTCCTAGGGACAGTAATAATTTACCAGTTCAGTGGCCAGGAGTTTAATAGGACAGAATTGCTTAGATCAAAATTGTCCCGGTTTTTGAAAATGCTGTGGCACAGCCCTCCAGACTAGTCCCCACCAGCTCACACAGTCTTGGCTTTATTTGCTCACAGTGGTAACATGGAAAGTTCTCACATAGACTCAGAATATTTTTTTCCATGGGAAGTTGAGCAATGGTTCAGAGTGTGTAAGCTGTCAGAACTCCACACTCTTGAGAATGGAATGTTTTTGTTTTCTGGTACTTTTGAAAAATGCCGGTCTTAGCTTTTTTTTTTTTTTTTTTTTTGGTCTTGTTAGAAAAACTGCTAAAAGTAGTCTTATGTAGTCACCCAACATATTTATGATCAAATTGAGTTACTCTGGTCTTGTAAAGTTATTGCACATGTGCTATTCCAGAATCTCAAGAAACTGGTCTGTATCCAGGGAGGCTGTGTTGGAGTCTGACTGCAGCCCACCCCAGCGGACGGACCGACAGCCTCAAGCCGTGCTTTCTGTGGACATCTGAATGTCTCCCCCACCCTTCCCTGGGCTCCCATTCTTCAGTGTGGCTTCCTCGTGCTTCCCCAAGGGGAGACGAGGAGAAACAGTTGATGTTGCAGGAAGCTGTGCCTCATGAAAGGGCCTTCCTGAGAGGAACGTCTTTGGAATTAGTTTTCTCTGGTAAAGAGTTGACTGCCGTTTTTTTTTTTTTTTCTCCCATAGCCCAGCCAGCCTTCAACTCTGCACTCTCGTCTCAGTCCCTCAAGGATGGGATTTACTGGCATGAGTCACAGCACCGGCTTAAAGTTTCTTTTCCCCTGCTAACAAATTTAACTTCACAAATGGGTGTGATGCTCTACATTTTGGAATAAGTCTTAAAACCACAAGATGATGTGGTTTTATCCCTTGAGAGCCTCAGTTCTCTTCCTTACCCATCGGAGGCAGAGGGTTGGGCATGTTCACGAGGGTTGCAGACCTGTGTGCTGACTCGCAGGTTAGTGTCTGGGACGTGGCAGGGCTTTGGGGTGGATAGAAGCAAGGTTATTGCATAAACTGGGTTCTGGGGTTGTGTGCCCATATTGTGGGGTGCTAGGATGAATCAGAAACACCCACTGTGAGACCAGTATGGTGACTCATGCCTTAATCCAGGCACTTGGGGGGTAGAGGTGGGAGGATCAAGAATTCAAGGCCAGCCTGGTGCACATGAGCTCAGAAGACGGAAACAATACTACCCATTGTTGGTCACCCTGTCTGTCCTTGGACATAAGTCCGGGTGACATTTCTGGTTCTTGATTTGTCCCTTGTAGCGATTCCTTTTCTTCCTCCCCTCCATACTTTCTGATTCTCTGGCTTTTATCAGAAGATAAAGCGATCTGATCTGATGACGTCATGCAAGCCTCACCTGCTGCCAGCTTCCCCCTTTGTGTCTGGCTCTTAGTTTTGACATATGTGCTGTTACTTCCTCATGCAGCCCAGGCTAGCCTTGGGTTCACGGTGTAGCTAAGAGTGCCTTTGAGCATCTGATCCTCCTAAGTGCCGGCATTACAGGCATGGCCACTGTGATGCTGGGGCCTGAACCCGAGAGGCAAGCACTCCACCAACCGTGCGAGCCGCGCGCTCCTCGGGTACCAGTTCCTCGGTTGACAATATTCTCCAGATGGAAGTGTGCCCCCTAACTGAGCAAATTTACCTTTAGTTAGTATTTCTGAGGAGTGACCTGGTCGGGATTATTGTAATTCAGTGTTAGGGACCAGAATGCCAGTAAAAAGAGTGACTTTTTTTTTTTTTTTTTTTTTGCATCTGAGATTTACAGATTTTAGATCTTGAGATTTTGTTTGTCTACTGTACCTACATTTACAGTAAGGACGTGGAAGAAGCCAGTTATCCACTTGATGTCCCTTTATTTAACATGGTAGAGTAAAAACTGCTCCTGGGAACAGAGCTTCCAAACCTTCCAAGCCTGGCCCAGATCCGGGTTTCACAGTGTGCTCAGAAGATAGTCTGCAGTCTTGATGGAGCCAGAGCTCCTTGGGAAGAGAGAGCCCCAGCCAGTGCACTGTAAAAGCGGTGACCTCCATCCCAGGGCAAAGACGGGGCTTGGTGGACCTCATCCGCCTTTGTCAAAGCCTTCCTGCCTCCTCCCTGAGCTTGTGACTTGGCCTCCGCCACCCCAGGGTGGCATGGGGCAGCAGAGACCTACAAACCAGCACAAAGTGCTGACTCCAGTCGTGTGTTCTGAGGCCCCACGCTTGGTGCCGTTAGCTTGTCAGATTAGGCTGGCCAGAGTCCGGAGCCGAGCGTTGTGCTGACCCGTCGGCCACCACCCTCCGCTCCCCGTGGGCCTCTATGCAGTCCTCCACCGTCTTCAGGATGATCTGGAGTCTGCGGTCCAGGGCCAGGAGGTGGGGTTCTGTGAGGACAGGCGTGAGCTGGTCTTCTAGGAGTGACTCCCGCATCACGTCGCTGAGTCTGTAGTCAGCCCGAGCCAGCAGCCGAAGGTGCAAGAGTGTTTTCTTTTTTATCCTGACGAGATAAAGCCAGTGGGGCCAGATCAGCAAACAGAGGAAGGGTAACTCGGCCTGCGCATGCCCACTCCCCACAATCAGCTCTTGGCAGCTGGCATTCTTAGAGATCTTATTTCTAGGCAAACACATTTCACTGAAAGCCGTGTGGGAAAGGAATTAATGGTGCATAACAGTTGGGGGGGGGAGGGAGGAAGGGAGAGAGAAGGGGAAGGAGGGAGAGAGGGGGGGGGCTAAGGTTTTTTGTTTTTAAAGATTTAAAGCTGACGGAAGAAGCTTCCAGTAGGTGAATGAAGCTGTCTGTTGTCTGAAAATCCAACCTCCACAGGCCAACGTCAGAATGCGTGTCTCCTGTGTCAGATTCTAAAGCCACAGGGGTGACAAGTGACTGGGTCCACTTTGACTTTAGGGTGTGGATTTCTTTAACACTCAACACAAGCAGCCTCATTGTCTGATTTTTGACACAAAGAACTACTGCTCGTCCTGTCCAGAGGAGAGAGAGAGACTTGAATGAACCCAAGGACTTGCTTGGGACCATTCATGTGCCAAGGGTACAGATGGTTTCTGTTAGGTCTCAGTCACATCTTTATAATCAAGAGGACCCACCACCACAAGCCTGACTAGACTGCCAGAGAGACAGAAGTAGGTTAGGCGTCCTTTAGAGAAGGGGCTGGAATTTCAGTCTGACCCACTTTTACCAGACTTCAATCAGGGTTTGGCTTAGATGGTGATGAAATAGCGATGTTTAAGATCTTACATAAGGAAAGCAGAGGGCTGAGTTAGTAATATCAAAGAGCGCTGATTTCTGTAAAAGTGGGTGATTTTTCCGAGTGGGTTAAAGACTAAAGTTAGTGACTTTAAAAGATCAGATCTTAACTCGTTTAAAAGGATGAGGGAAGACATCACTTAGGGAAAGCCGGCTGCAGCGTGGGAAGTTAGGCAGCTCACATCATTCTGTCCACAGTATCCTAGACCAGAGATGTGTGGACTGCCCGCTGCTCGTGGTACTCACGGCGTAGAAACTCACATGCAACACTGCGCGAGAGGGGCGAGGATAGAGAGTTCATCCTGGGAATGCCGTCCGAACCTACGAGAGGAGACAGAGCCCTTCACTCTGGATGCTTTCTGCGATAACCCTTCTGCGAATTAGGTTGGATATGGCTCTAGACCATGGCAGCCATCTCAACAGCGCCCCCCTCAGCCAGGTCGCAGAAATTACAACCAAGCTCCCCCTGCTTCTGCTTCTGCATCCAGGAAAATAAGCATCTACTGAAAAGATACAGGGAGTCTCAGCCAGGTTCACTGGTGGACACACGAGTGCTCTCACACTGGAGAATCCGTGCTACTCAGCAAAGGGCGGGGAAAGAAACCCCAAAGGTTAGTGGGAAATAGGGTCAGATGGAAACAGGTCCAGGCAGGGTGGGCCCCTCCTGCCGTCTCCAGTGGGCTGTCGGCTGTTAGTGCTTACCCTCTGGCGTTGTCAAGATGAATAAGGTACCCATCATCCCCAAACTTGGTGAACATCTCATAATGGTGTCGGTCCATGTTTCCTGCAGTGGAGGGGAGATGATCAGAGCAAGGGTCTGAGGGCCACAGGTATGGAAGATCCTGACCTGGGTCCTGGGAATGGAGGCCGGGGAGAGCGTGAGCTTGGATCACAGCGTTTCTAGGCTTTTTACTTTACTGCTCCCCCCAGCCTCAGCCTGGCAGCCCAGTGGGCTTAACTGTGCCGATGTGTCATGCCTCCTGTTCCTACTGGGCATGCTTGGCCCAGGCAGCCTCAAATATGCAAGCATCCTTTCCCGGTCCCAGTGGGACTAGACGGTAGAATTACTGGTTTGTGGGGCTGAGGCCTTGGTTTGGCTTTCCCAGCCCTGGCTTCCTCTCACCAAGTGAAGGGAACATCCAGCTTCAAATCTGATGTTCATTTGGGTCTGAGGGCTGTTGTGGATAGCCCCGGGGCTTGTATATTGATGCTAATTCCACTCCTCAGAGGGGCTGCAGATGAGGAGTTGCCTTGTGAACCTTCTCCCCACCTGATCTTTTCAAACAAAGGCTAGAGCCAATGATTGGGCAGGAGGGAGGAGGAGGAGCTGAGAGTTTGGGGGAGGAGAAAAGGATAGATGGGGAGGGGGGAGGAGCTACGGAGGATCGACAGGAAGTGGGAGGAGCTACAGAGGATCAAAGCAAGAGGATGGGGAGAAGCTCTTGGCCTGGAGAAACCGCAAATTATATGGGATAATCTAGATGGGAATAGAGTAGTGTAGTGGGAGGTCGCCCAATCTACACTTGTAGCTTGTATTGTTACTGATTGAGTTGAGATTTCTTTTTCTGGGTAATTGGGTTGGAAGAACACAGCAACCCAGGGCTACAGAAGGTGGTCTATCTGTCTCACCAGCGGCAACCACCTCAATAACCCCTCCCCACAACCTGCACTACCCCACCCCCTTCTAAGAAACCAGGGTGTGTTGTTTGCTCTCTTGGACTCCTGTGAGTACACGGGAGGAGCAGGGCTGTCTAATCCTCCTGATCCAGGCTGTAATTTCAGCGAAGGTCTCCCGGAATCCCAGGCTGCCAGGTGCCCCGAGCCGGGTACCTACCAATCAAGAAGTCAAAGACGGCCATGTCGATGATGCCGAGGAGCCTGTTGCTGCTGTTGTAGGGGTAGATCTGCTTTACCGTGTCACAGTAAAGGGGGTTGAGCTCCCACCTGAGGGGGAGAAGAAGTCCTGGGGCTGGAAAAGCCAAGATGCCAGGGTGTTGGGGGCCCTCTCCATACGTATCCCCCGCACTCACGAATCCCTGCTTCCCCAAGCCTGCCCTGGCCAGGTGCTTAGCTGGCTCCCTCCAGGAGGACCCCGGGTAAGCGCATCTTCAAAGAGAGGTTGCAGATTCCAGATGGCGGGAAGGGAAGGGGGGTTTCGAGTCCTTTGACTTGGCTGAATGCTAAGTGGGAGGCTGGGGTGCCACAAGCTAGAGGGAGGTCCCAGACCAGGTGGTGGAAAGGCTGGCACCACACCTGCTAGCTCTTGGCCCTTGCTCCTCTAAAATTCCCACAGCACCCATGACCTCCCAAAGGCTGGCGTCTGCCACACACGTCCTGCCTTCACACAGTCTCACAAAGTCACGTCCTGAAATTCTTCTGTTTCTTCCGGTCAGAACTGCGGTGATGTGCCAATGGCCCTGTTCACTGAGTCCATTCATTTGGTGCATTTACTGTGCTAGCTATACTATTTAGAGCATATTTATATATGGGCATATAGCGGATGCGTCTTGTTTCCGGTTTTACTCCCTCAACTCTTGTGTGCTTCTTTTGAGGTATATGTGGTATACATGTTTATGTGTGGGGGTGCACATGTGTGTTTAGGTGAACATATATGCAGGGCCTGAAGTCGATGTCCAGTGTCTTCCTCCATCCCTCTCCACTATTTACCGAAGCAATGTCTTTTCTGAACCCAGGGCTTGCCAATTCCTACTAGTCTGTCTGTTCTAGCCACCTCGAATAGGGGACCCAGTGTCCCCATCTCTCGAATGCTTGGATTATAGGTCGCTGCCATGCCTGGCTGGCTGTCAGTGGGTTTTGGCTCTTCAGGCTGACCCAGCAAGCACTACCCACTGAGCGCCTCCCCAGCCCCTCTTCCTGTGGTTCTTTGTTATAGTATAAGTGCCTTACAACTCAGTACACGAGCTAACAGGAATGAACATCTAATCTGTTGATCCTAGGATTGGTAAGAGGGCTGAGACAGTGTGAAGGTTTAGTGCGACCACCACCCTGCGACCACCACCCGGAAGAGCTGGGTTGCAGGGTCCTGGGCATGGAGGTGTGGTCCGGAAGCCCATGGGGGTGTGGTCAGGAAGCCCATGGGGGTGTGGTCTGGAAGCCCATGGGGGCGTGGTCAGGAAGCCCATGGGGGTGTGGTCAGGAAGCCAACTTACTCCTCTTTTCCTGACAGTGAGTAGGAACGGATCCAGGGGTTGGGCACAGACAGTCTGGGGGCCAGGTTGAGGGATGGCAGGAAGGCGGAGAGGGATCCTTCCAGCAGGTGTGGGTTGCCGCAGACAGCGTACTCGGTCTTGCACATGTATGGACACTTGGCGAAGAAGCACACGTTGTTAGCTGGAAGTGAAGGGAGGAGAGAGAAGAAAAGTAGGGGCTGATAGGTCTGTCGTCTTCTGCCCCGAGAAGCCCCTTGGGAGTAGGATGGGGGAATTCAAACTCCCAGCTTGGGAAGAGGCTGTCGGACCTAGGGATTCATTTTTGGGTACCAAGTTTCAGATGTCACAGAGCGTCCTCTCATAGGAGGAATGCTCTTTGATAGGCCGGATGCACAATCTCCAGGTTCTGGGAGACCAGCGTCTCACAGAGTTCTTTACTGTCCATCGTTTGTCTGGTGTTATGCTTAAGCAGACCTGGCTGGGCACGTAGGACAGCCACACCCTCCTACCCCAGTGTCGCATGTGTTAATGGCAGAGCTCAGGCCACTGCTGAACCTACCAGTGGACATGCTGCCTTAGCCATAGACTTAAGACCCAGACAGAGTATGGCTCTGGCTGATACTCCACCTGGAGACACAAAGAAAACGCTCTGCAGGATCTCGTTCTTGGTGACCTCTAGGATTTCCTTGGTGACATTCACCAGCCTCCCTACGGTTGGCGGCACCCGTCGGAAGTCCAGAATCCTGGAAGACAAGGAGCCTTGTTCAGATGTGATGGGTAGGTAGGGGCTGGGGCAAAGCCCTGTGTCTGGGTAAACAAATGTTTCCTTGTAATTGTTTTGTTTTTCCAGGTAAAGTGATATATACCCAGAATCCCAGTATTTGACAAATACGAGACTGGAAGATTAGTGTTGGTATCAGGACCTTCGAAACCTGTGTCATCACATAGGTGACGGCTCGACCTATATACCTGTTGCCAAGGCAACAGCCACCATATTCCCAGAATCCATTGGGCTCACCTTTACCTGCGACCACGTCGCCATCCGTGTATATATAAGAGAAGCACCCCCCTTCTCTCTCTTCCCCTCTTCTCTTTCCATCATCACCTTTGCCCTTTCCCTTCTCAATAAACCTCACGTGGAACTGTTTGGCCTGGTGTGGTCTTTCTGGAGCTGCCGCCGCCGCCCACCGACCCCAAAATTAGGAGTTCAAATCTGGCCTCAGCTATGGAATGAGTTAGAGGTCAAACCGGGCTTCATAGCACTCCTCAGCGAGACATAACAAAACAATAAAAAAATAAAAATATACACAAATTGTTCATTACATTAAGAGGCCTTGTGTTTTTAACCTAATAGAATTGGAAGGAGATATTAGACGTGAAGGCCCTGCGCTGAGGTAGAAGAGATGAGAAGCCAGAGAGAGTGAATACTGCCACTCTCGGAGTTCTCCCCAGAGGTCTGGGTAGCATCCCCTCCCCAGGGGACTGGCCCTTGCAGTCAGCGCCATCTTCAGGGACCAGACCGACCTGTCCAGGTGGAAAGCTGCAATCTCAGCGTTGTGTCTCTGAAAGTCTATGAAGTAGAAGAAGTCCTCGGGCGTCTCCTCCTCTCGCTGCTGTCTGGAAGGAAGGAAGGAGTCACGCCCTGGACTCAGTCTTTGGTGGTGAGCCCTGGGAGAGGGTCTGTGTGGTGCTGCTGGTCATGTGGATGTAGATGGTGGACCCACAAATTAGGAAGGGCCTCTCCCTTCCCTAGCGGGGAGGAGACATGCAAAGGAGGGAGAAGCAGGCTTTCTGTGGGCACCATCCACCAATGCCAAGTTCCCTGCATATGGAGCTTTGCAGGAGAGTGTCTGATTTGCCCCCCAAACCAAGGGAGAAATACAGGTGACAGAACTCTTAGAAACTCAGACGGGGTGTGAGAATGGGCCCAGAGAGCTAAGGAAGACCGACATAGTTGGTATTGACCTGGGCCTATTTTCATATTGCTAATGGGTTCCTGAAGAGCATCACTCTGCTGGGGGATTCGAGGGTGGGGGTGTGGTGCCGTGCTAGGAAAGTGCTCCCTAATCACTGGGGCATCCTGAACCGACTTCCGGCCTCAACGGTGACTTCCCTGTTATGGTAATAAATGGGGAAGGATGATGACCTTTGAATAATTTTATACTCAGAGTGTGGACCTGTTCCGAAGACTGGAAAAGCAAAGGAAGTCATAAACAGAGGTAGTACCACAAACAACCAGCTTCCACAACCAAAAGAGTAAGGCGCACTTTGCCAGAAGGGCACAGGCCAATCCTGAAAACCCGCAGTGAAGCTGCTAGACTGTAGACTGTAGACTACGGCTCTAGTGTACCCAGCACGTCCAGGGCTGAGGGCGTGGCTGGATGTGCCTGTCCATTCCCATTCTTCCATAGGAACAGACACTCTCAGATTTTCATAGAGCTATGATAGATTTAAAATTGGAAGGTTATTTTCACTTGATACCATCGATTCTTCTATTTTGAGCACTAAGAAGTGTACCTCTCATATGCAGTGTGTCATATATATATATTACATTTTAAAGTATCACCTTGGAGACAGGGAGATGGCTCAGTGAATAAAGATGCTTGCCACTAAACTGATGACCTGAGGTCTGTCCCTAGGTCACACACAGTGGAGGGAAAGATCTGAGTCCCAACAGCTGTTTCTGATGTCCATGTGTGTGCTGTAGAATTTGGGACCAGTCTCAAACAAACAACCAACAAACAAATAAATGTAAACATATCACCTTCATGTTTGGAATGTATACTTTCCAAAGATAAATGACCTTTTTTTTTTTTTTTCCTGCAAAGGGACAAATGCTTTTCACCTTAAATTACTCAGAGAGAAGGCACACATACGTTTTAATAGAAGGTAATACATTTTTAATGATGCTATGCTTGGCTTTTGAACTCAATTTCATAGAACTGTAGATGAAACTTTGTGTTGTATGTATGTGTATATATGTATATGTGTGTGTATATGTGTGTGTATGTATATATATATATATATATATACACACACACACACACACATGCACACACATGTCTTTTATTGTTTTGCTTCCTTCATCAGTGTCCCTAATACGGCCTGTCTAGCTCGTAGTCTTGTATGGGTTCTCCTGAGTTTAAACTCTTCGCTGGGCCAGAGCCCCATGGATGGAGCGCGTTAGGAGGAGGATGCCAAAGAGTCACATGACTGGTGGGGTCTCTGCTCATGGCTGTGCATGCTCACTCTGATTGAAAAGCACAGCCACTTGGGAGGCCAAGACAGAAAGATCACCGAGCCCAGTAGCCTGAGACCAGCCCTGACAAACTCGGTCTCTTAAAAATAAGGCACATGGCCTTGGGAGGGTGGCTCGATCTGAAAGGGAGAACTGATGTTCAATCAGAACACACATTCAAAGAGACACTCACCTACTTGGTGAGTTCTAGGTCAGTGAGAGACTCTATTTCAAAGGAGAAACTAACAAACAATATAACAAACATGTAGAACCTAAGGAACGATACTCAAGGCCTCCCACACATGCACACACATGTGGAAGTACCTGCAACCACACACAGACACAGATACTCACACACATGTATAACACACACACACACACATACTCACTCACACAGATGCATAACACATATACACACTCACACACATGCATAACACACACACATGCTCGCACACACACAACATGCACACACACACACACACACACACACAGAAAGACATACAATTTGTTGACTTTAGTGCTCTCTGTGTTTGCCTATACGATGAGATCCCCTGCCTGAAACCGTCCTTAGGAAAAGTAACGTTCTCCCATTCAATTTCTTTCATAGATTAGTTTACCTGATGGAGGTGGATTCATTAGCTTATGTGGTGGTTATGAGCTTCATTAGCGACTGGATTAGATTCAGAAAAGCGTAGGAAGTCAGCAAAAGCACTTCTGGGGGTGTATATAGCCTTTTTAGAACAAGTTAGATGATACGATGAGGACATTCTGGGGAGGCAGGGAAAGGAAGAAGGCGGGGCAGTTACTGGGCCTTGGTCCCATCCTATACGCTATTTCCTCTGCCTCCTGGCTACTGTGGAGAGAACTGCTTCGCTCCAACACGCCCTCCCTGCCACAGAGCTCTTTTGAAACCTCAAGCCAAGAACAAATCTTACTTCTGTGAAGTTGCTTCCCTTGGGCATTTGGTTACAGCTATGTAGAATCTGACACAGTGGGCAGACCTTGTCTGCGCTCACCCTGTGGCCTGACAGAGTGGTCCAAACAGCGAGGAGAGGAAGAAACTGACTCTTGACTTGACCCTGACACTCAGCCTGACTCCAGGAATGATAAGGACCAGAGCTAAGTACTTTTGGCAACTGATATGTGAAATGTGTGTATGGGTAATATTTTTAAGTTCGTGTGTTGTTTTATAAGCTGGGTGGGGGGGATTTAAAAAAAATCAACCAAGCCGGGCGGTGGTGGTGCACGCCTTTAATCCCAGCCCTTGGGAGGCAGAGGCAGGCGGATTTCTGAGTTCGAGGCCAGCCTGGTCTACAGAGTGAGTTTCAGGACAGCCAGGACTACACAGAGAAACCCTGTCTTGAAAAACCAAAAAAAAAAAAAAAAAAAAAAAAAAAAAAATCAACCAATATGAACATATGATATTCAAATGTTAAGTATCACTGAATGGTTGCATATTTAAATTAGGTAAACAATTTGGTCTTTGCATTTCTTTTTTCTTTTCTTTTCTTTTGTTTTTTTGTTTTTTGTTTTTATTTTTTTGAGACAGGGTTTCTCTGTGTAGTCCTGGCTGTCCTGTAACTCACTTTGTAGACCAGGCTGGCCTTGAACTCAGAAATCCACCTGCCTCTGCCTCCCAAGTGCTGGGATTACAGGCGTGCGCCACCACGGGTTCTGAAGGTTGCTGGCGCCTTGGGATCATAGGGAGTGGGGCTAGAACAAGACAAGCCCACTGGACTCAGAGGATGGGACTTAGACACTGCGGTTGTTCAAAGTTCCAAAGGAAATCCAACACCTTCTACTCCAAACTTGTCCTTAAAGAGATGCTTTTGTTCCCTAGTTCAGAGACTGAGATGCAACAGTGTTCCTGTCTCTAGCCTCCACTGCACCCCGTGACCCGGCTCTTCAGGAGGTTTCTCCTCGGTCAGCTGGAAAGTGTGGGTCTAAGTTAATAAACAGCACTGGAAGGTAGAAAACTTTAGAGGAACATGTGATATGAGCAATGGAACCCTTTATGGGGACATTCTTTCCTATGCCTGTCATCCACAAGAGGGACATTCCCGGGGTCAAGGCATTGCACTCTACTCTAAGAATGCCAAACTTGTGGCCTTTATACCCACGGGGGGGCTAGTATACACACACACACACACACACACACACACACACAGACACAAACACAGACACACACATACACACACAGACACAGACAGACAAACACAGACACACACACATATACACACAGACACAGACAGACAAACACAGACACACACACATACACACATAGACACACACAGACACACATATATACACAGACACACACAGATACACACACATACAAACACACACACAGACACACATATATACAAACACAGACACACACACATATACACACACATACAAACACACAGACATACACACATACACATACAGACACACACACATACAAACACACACACAGACACACACATATACACACAGACACACACACAGACACACAGATACACACATACAAACACAGACACACACACAGACACACACGCAGACACACTTCCATCACTACATGTACTTGAAATCCAAAGACAGCTGTCGTTATGAATAAAATATAAACCAATATAAACACATACTTGGCGTTATAGCAGCCTTTCTTAGTGTCTAGGTTTCCAATCAAAGCAAGCATTGTCATGTGAAGTGAACTCTGTGACATCAAAAAGAGGGTGATTGTCAATCCCAGATGAGGGTGACGATTCATTTTAGTAGGAGAGGCTCAGCTTAGCAGTCTAGCTGCTCGCTGCAATTCTGGGGCCTGCTGTTTACCATGTGGAGTCTGGGGCAAGCTGACTTCCAACAGGCTTCACCTCAGTGTAAACATTATATCAACGCTCGGCTTGTGAGATTCATGAGATCGTTAGTGCCCAAATGCACAATTCATGTAGTGTGTGTGGCGTCCATGCTACTGAGGGAACACGTCAACAGTGCAAGCTGCTGTGGTGGTTTGAATAGGTGTGGACCCTGTAGATTCATGGCCCATAGGGAGTGACACCATTAAGAGGTGTGGCCTTGTTGGAGGAAGTGCATCACTGTGGAGGCGGGCTTTGAGGGCTCCTAGGCTCAAGCTGTGCCCAGTGTGGCCCATAGTCTCCTGCTGCCTGTGGGTCAAGATGTAGAACCCTTGGCTCCTCCAGCACCAGGTCTGTTTGCCTTCCATGATGCTTCCGACCATGATTATAATCTCTGAAATTGTACGCCACCCCCAGTTAAACGTTTTTCCTTGATAAGAGTTGCCACGGTCATGGTGTCTGTTCAGAGCTGTGAAACCCTAACTAAAAAATTAGCTATTACTGTTTTTAATTATTATCATTGTCACCAAAAGAGTTCTACGTGTGGGGCAGATGGGTAGGAGGATACTAGGTTATTTTTATTACCTTTTCGCCAAAGCTCCCCCACGGTTACCACCAAGGGTCCTGCAGAGGAAGGCTTCACTTACCTCATGGGTTTGAACATGGCTTTCCCGAAGTCCGAGAACCTCAGAACCAATTTCAGGTGGACCCCACTGGGTTTCACAACTGTGAGGGGTAGAAGGGTAATAATGGCTAAGCCGTGGGCTGTGGCGCCACTCAGAAGCCCAGCCTTTTCCTGCTACTTAAAAAGACACCCAAGACTGTAGGCTTTGCAAAGCCCAAGTGGCAGAGCCCACTGTGTCAGGCTGTGGTCCATGTGTTCAGAGGGGCTCAATACGGTTATTGTATCAGTTTGGGAAGAGATCAGGTAACACAGGGTTCCCTAAGCAGACATCACTGAAAACAACCCCCCACCCAGCCCCCTGCCCCCATAATCTATTTTCCCAAAGGGACTGGGCCTCTCTTTCTTGGGTTTCAATTGTGCTCTCGCAGGTTCCCACCATATTGTCCCTTGTATAAAGCTTCAGTGTCCGTAATGGCTCCCCATGTAAGATTCTAGACCTGTGCTAGGTCTAAGGTTTATAAAATTCTTGGTTTTATTTGGTTTTGTGGTGCTAGGGTTCAAGGCTAGGAACTTGTTTGCTTCCTGATTTACGACAGTAAAAATGACATTTTTGAGAATGTCATTTAGGGACCTGAAAATTTGTGGATTTGAAGATTTATCGTGATGCTTATGCTTCTCCATTCCCTTCTCTTCCATTACCTCTCCTCCCCTCTCCCCTGCTCATTGGATCTTTTCATTTCTCTTCTATAGCCATTTTTTCTCTTCCCTTCTCTTCCCTCCCCACTTCCTCCCTTTCCCCTCCCCTCCTTTCCCCTCCTCCCCTTCCCTTTCCCTCTCCTCTCCTCTCCTCTCCTCTCCTGTCCTCTCCCTCCCCTCCCCTTCCCTCCCACTTCCTCCCCTCCCCCACCCCTCCCCTCCGCTCCCTCCCCTCCCCTTCCCTACTCTCCTCACTCTTTGAGTAGGGTCTTGCCATGTAGTTGAGGTTGGCCTTGACCTTTTAATGTAGCCCAGTTTGGCTTGGAACTCACGATCCTCCTGCTTAAACCTCTCAGATCCTGGGACTACAGGAAGTGCCATCTCATGCATATGTAGAAATTGTGTTCAGCACATCTAGGTCAGTAACTGAGAGCACTCGGGGCTGGAGGCAGTTTCCAGGCTTCACTGTTCAGACCTACGTGAAACCAGTTTGCGGCACTCAGAGGGGATCTCTGCTACCTTTTTTTCTCCTGGATTTCCATTCTGTCTGACATTTAAGCTTCAACCTTGGTTGCGTGAGAACCACATGAGATATTTGAAAAAGGTTGCCTTGGGCCTCTCTCTCTGCAGTTGAGCCCAGACGTCTGGAGGCGGAGGCCAGGCAAACAGTCCTTTCTAAAGCTCCCAGGGGTAAGACGCCGCATCAGGAAACATTGTCCTGTACAATTGCCTCTTGGATCTGAAATCCTACTCCAATCACCGGAGATTCTATCAACATTCAGATTCTGATTGGGAAAATGGGAGCAGAGACGGAGACTCTGTGTTTCTGACAAACTTCCTAATGATGCTGATACTGCCCAGCCCTGCACTACATTTTGATCCAGTAGGATGCTCCCCAGTGATTCCAAGATGCCTTTTACTGTGGGTGGCTGGGGGGGAGTGTTGTATTCTCAGACGTTGGTCAGGGAGAGCCTGCGGGAGGCTGGCTGGGGTTGGGGAGTCATGTCACTTACTCTGTGAGCAGTCACAGGCCCCCAGCAAGGCTTTCTCATCCTGGCTGTAATCTGCAAAGGAGAAGAAGTGTAATGAGCACCTCTTGATCCCGAGAGAGCTGGCCAAAGACGGACTCCCACCTCGGACCCAGGCCCACAGGAGGAGGGACTAACATAGTTTGGGAATCATAGCCTTGAGCACCCAGACGGCCATGGTTTAGAGTCCAGAGGCTACAAGGCTCTGCCTGCTCCAGCCCAGGGTCTGTGCTTTCTAGCCCTTCCCCACATACTCCAGCCGTTCTTGGTCTAACTTTGTCTCTGTTGATAACTTCCCATGTTGCATGTCCGACAGGTCGTAGGTGCTTGGAAGCACAAACTTGGCCTTAGTAGACCTACGTTTGAACCCTAGCTCACGCGCTGGCTTTGCCCAGCTTGCTGATCCACACCTGTAAATGGCAGTGACGATATTTATGCCCAGAATGGCATAAAAAAGAAAACAGCTCCTGGTACAATGGGAGCATTCAGCAAACAGCGACAACCGCCTTCCTTGAAGAGTTTAGAACATCTCCTTAGGTCTCTGTGATGAGATCAAGGCTATGCGATCTTCAAAAGGAATGCGATTTGCTCATTATGCTTGTATGATCATGTATTGGTGGTAGCTCTTGACTGGTTCCCAGAGCCCGAGCCTCTGGGCGAAAGTCGGTCTCCGCCCCCCCCCCCGCCCCCTTAACCCCATGAACCTCACCTGCACTGATGGTGGGGAAGTGTCTCATGTCATGGAGGAGTTTGCTGACGACAGGGCTGGTCCTGGAGTACAGCCCATGGCTGTTGATCCCCAAGTAGAACTGGACCCAGCTGGCCTCTGGTCGGAACTGCAGCGGGGGGTCCAAGGAGGTGAGGTTGAATTGCTCTTTGTATATCTTGTGCCGCCTGGAAGAGCCAAAAAAGGGTGATTTGGCTGTTGATGTGGCAGGACAGGCATGCAAAGACCCTGAGGAGACACTTTCTACACACTGTGTTCATGCTTTCATTCACCCAGCAGGTGTATGCGCATCTATCGCAGGCCAGGGTTTATGCTGCTTTTAGGGTACCATGGGTAGGTAATTAAACAGTCCCTCCTCCCTCCTTGCCCTCAGAGAGCTTCCCATGTTAATGAGAAAAATCATGTTACACAATTACATACAGATGTAAATACGTACTAGGTTACAAACTCATGTTGCATGGTTACCTACAGACATAAATAGAGTTACAAACCGTGCAGATCCCAAGGAAAGGCGGATGGTTCAGAGTAGAAGTGGGCGTGTCCTAACTTTGGGTCCTAACTTGCTGTACTTTGCATTTCTTCTATCTCTCAGTATTCTATACCCCAAGGAGCAGGGAGGCCGTGGAGAGAAGGCAGCTGGTGAGGAGAAAGGGAATGGAGGGTGTGGTCCTGGCGTCAGGGAAAAGGATGAATAGCTGTTCTCTGACTGATCTTTCAGTAGATTGTTTTTCTGCAAGGATGAGAAGCAGAAACTTATGTTTCTGCTTTTACCATCTCAGAGAGTCCCTCTTGGAAGACAAATGGCCTAGAAAGTAATTAGGGAAATCTAGGGAAACTCAACCTTCAAATTCCAATCCATTGGGGCGGGGGCTGCTGCTGCTGTGTATGAATTCTGAGTGTGCAAATATTCAGCGCCTGACACCATGGACTTCCGCGGTCCAGATCTCCCCGTCTGTGGTGAACGCTAACTCACAAGAACAGGCTGAACAGCTACTGAGTTCTGTTCGCTTAGACCTAAAAGACAGTGAGCTTTAAAAAACAAATCCCTTTTAAAAATTGCTTATTATTGATTTTAGACTTTTATACATAAGCACCAAGAATTTTCATCATGTCCACCTCTTCTTCTCTGCACAAGCTCCTCTGGTATCCCCCAGCACCCAACTTTCAAATTCCTGCCATCTTCTTCCTCTATAATAGTTACACACACACACACACACACACACACACACACACACACACATGCACACATGAATGTGCACACGCACACCCTACTGACATGAGGGGAAGTGGGACACACAGCCACAAAGGCATCTCCTGTAGGAGGACCTAATTGAGGACTGCCTGAGAGACTAAGGATTGCGGACACAGACCATGCCAGCCAATCAGGAACTGCTGTTTAAAAGAGATGCTTTCTTGGGACCAATGGGGCGCGGGTAGAGGGTCTTAAAGGAGCTTGGAGCAGCATTCAGATGAGCTTGCTGTGGTGTTTCTCACCTGCTCCCGGAGTCTGTGTCATTGACTCCATACCACATTACCTCCAACCCCCCAGAGAGGTAGGGTAGGGTATCGAGTAGCCCAGGGCTCAGGTAGCACAGGGCATGGGCAATCTATCATCTTGAGACTTGTCCCTAAGGGAAACCAGCCCTCCATCCTCTGCAACCATCTACTGACATTGTGGTGTGGCCGTGAGATCTCTTCCTCCATCCACAGTGGCATGTTGGTTGGTGTGATCTTCTGAGGGTCTTGTTCTGATTGTGGTACTATCGAGAGCTCATGGTGCCACATGCCTGTCCTGTCCAGAAGACGCTTTCACAATAGCCTTCCTCCTGGTCCTCTGGCTCTTCAGATGCTCCTGGAGCCCTAGCCCTTTCTTGACTATGTCCATGTTAGAGTTCTTCTTCAGGCAAATGTGAAAACAAAGCTCAATGGTATGTGGACAATGGATGGATGCGGAGTAAATTTGCATTGTGGACATGGGTACCGCCATGCTATTCCCTCTACCCCCGACGGAGGCAGGCCCTACCTCAGATAAGTCTCAGAGGAAAGAGAATGCCTTCCTATGGCTCAGATTTAAGTGTTGATGAATGATGAGCAGTGTGTGCAAAACCTAACATCCTCCGCTTCCTCCTCCAGGATGACTGCAACCTGAGAGTGTCCCCCAACTAACCCAACCAGCCTAGCCAATCCCTCTTTCTTGTACCGTATGGAGTAAGCTTGCTGAATTTTCTGGTTGTATAGCGGGTGCCCTCCCTCAGAGCGAGCACAACTCCCCTGATCTCAGCTTTTCTGCACACACATCTATCATTACTTCACTATCCGTGTTGTTTCTTCATTCTCATGTTGGCCCATGGTTAGGCAGTACCTAACCATGCAGGATGTGGCAGTGGTACTGGCTAAGAAACCAAGAGTTGGTTACGAAACACCAATCTGTACTTCCTCTACCTATAACAAACCCCCTAACTGGCAAAGAAGGACTCAGAACAAAGACATTCATTATTATTTTTTATGTTCAGGAGAGGGATTTTCTTATGTGTATAAGGAGCCCAGAAGAGGCAGTGACAAATTCAATTTCTATCAGGCTTTCAAACTGTCTGGTATCATTGACCCTGGACATCCGGGCCCTGATCAGCTTGTTCTTCTGGGCATGCTCTGATCCAGGGATCAGCCTCTCAGCATCTGGACTTTGTTTCTTTCAAAGGCCAGTGTTGAGGGACACGGTTTCCAATTTGTTGATGTTGGATGAAGATTTCCTTAGTCCTTGAGGGAAGTTCTTACACCTGGCATTGAATACTCACTCTGACCCCTCTGGGTCTCTGCCATCTTTTGTTCTTGACATTTGAATTCACTGTCTGTTTGGTCTTCTGAGAGTTGCTTTTCCACCCAGGGCCAAACCAGGCTGCCTGCTTAGCTAGGTTCTGAATCTTGAAGCTCTGCCATCTTATAAAGATGGTTTCCGCTGACTTTCTAACCACAGGGTTGTCACATTAACCTTGTCCCCTATGTTTCATTTTCATTTGTGTTTATGACCTTGTGTTGTCTTTGGACATAGCCTGATGCCCCCCCCCCATCCTGCCTGTACCCCGTCTGTTGATCCTTGGCCTTAAGCTCCTCCTCCCCCCCTCCCGCTCCCCTCCTCCCCGAGTCTCACCCCATGGTCATCCCTCAAAGCTCTGCTGGCCCTATACTCCTGCCTTTGCACAACCTATCATGTTCCTTCCCATCTTCACTCCATATTTTCTGTCATTCAGATTTAATTGTGAAAATAGGAAAGCGGCAAACAGGATGCAGTGAAGTTGATTTTAGATGGTAACATTTTACCATCATGGTGGAGAACAAGTCCAGGCGTTCCTGGTAGAAGAGAGAAAAATAAGCAGAGGATTTGGAGCAAAGATGCATTTGTAGAAGATGTTGTGATATCACTGTCAAATAACGGCCTCAGGGTTGAAAAGAAGTCAAAAGAAAGCTGAGCTGTAGCTCAGTCCATGGAGTGTTGACTTAGCATGCATGAAGGCCTGGCTTCGGGTGTCATGACGTGGGACCAAAACTCCAGAACTCAGGAGGTAGATGCGGGAGGATCAGACGTTCAAGGTCATACTCAGCTATAGCAAGTTCAAAGCCAGCCTGAGCTTATGCGAAGCCCTGTCAGTTTATTGCTTTTAAAGGAAGGAAGAAATGTGTGTATGAGGGTGTATGAGATGGCACAGAGGTTAAACGACTTGCTGAACAAGCAAGATGGCCAGAGTTTAGATCCCCGGAACCTGTATAAATGCTGGGCGGGTGTGGTGTCTGGTCTGTAATTCCAACTTTGGAAGACAGAGACAGGGGATTCCTGAGGAGAAAGCTGGCTAGGTAGACTGACTATATGAGTGAGCTCTGGGTCTGGGTGAGAGACCCTCTCTCAAAGAATAAGATGGGGAACGATCAAGTAAGAGTCCTGACATCACATGTGAAGACAGGAGGAGGAAGAGAAAGAGGAAAAGGAGGAGGAAGAGGAGGAAGAAGAGGAGGAGGAAGAGGAAGAGGAGCTTAGAGGCCCACCTAGCCCAACTCCCCTTCCTCATGTCATTCTTATAAGTTGTTACCTCCTCATTCTAGATAAGTGTACCAGGGAGAACATCAAGCCATAAGCAGATTAGCTCAACCCATTTATCCACCTCCCTTAGAAAACATTTCCAACATGGAGCCAAAAATCTTCTCCTACCTTCCATCAATGAGTTTTATTTTAGGTCCTGAAATTAGGCAGGGCACATTCCTTTCTTACAGGATAGACCTTACGATATTCAAAGTTAGTGGTTGTGTGATCTTGGGCATTATTACAAGTTCATTTTAAGTTTTGCCCCCTCCCCACCATGATTCTTCTATCAGAGGTTTAGGTCTATCTATGATCTAAGTTATTATGATGGGCAGGATGGTTCTGCCCCTCCCCCAGTTCACATGTTGAAATCCTGGCCTCCTAAGTGATGCTATTAGAGGGGAGAGCCTTGGGAGATGCTTGGGTCTAGAAAGCAGAGACCTCCTAAATCAGATCCGTGTCCAGATACCCCAGAGGGAAAGCTTGGCTTCCTCTGATGTGCAGTGTCATAGCATGAAGGCATCTGCTTGTGAACCAGGAAGAGGGATGTATCAGACATCCAGTGACTGGCATGCCAGTCTTAGAAGCTCCAGCCTTCAGCATTATGGGAAGGAAGTTAAATTTCTTTTGTTTTTGAGCCACCGAGTCAGTCTATAGTCTTTTGTTACAGTGGTTTAAATGAACAGAGATAGTAATGTTTGCACATCCTCTCCTATTTATGACATGCAAAGTGAAGTGTGAGGCCTTAGCTCTAGATTGCCCAGGGAAGGGAAGAGTGGACCAGTTACTACCCTCATTGTAGACCTGTCCCTTTTATTATTTTAACCAAAGGCAGAGGATATCTGATATCTGATAGCTTTAAGGAAACATGTGTCAATGTTTTCACATTCTAAGGTTGGCCTCACACATGCTGCGACCTCATTCCCAGAGCCGTATCCTTACCATCACAATTGTTCTAGAGTTCTGTAGTGTAGACTGTTAATCTCTGTCGGATCCCTCCTTGCTGTTGTGATCATGATGCAGTGTTCCGTGGTACCATTGAATGGACTGATTGCTAAGCTCTCTTTGCTATGTCGCCATGACCCTTAAAAGCAGAGGTTCCCCCCCCACCCTCACCCTGGTAGAAAATCAAAAAGGCAGGAAGAAAACAAAACATGTTTGCCTCTGAAGTTAGAGCGGGTCAAGTGCAAAGGTCACCAACCTATCACAAACGCGGGACTGCTTCCTCCTGGCCGGAATCTACCAACAATAGGAAGGTGCTCCAAGGGCACGCCCTAGCTCCAGATAGACAGTCTACCTTGATTTTAATCCTGTGAGAGATGGAGTCATGTCCCCCTAGACCTCTGACCTTCAGAACAAAATGGGTGCTGCTTAGGTCTGTAAGCTTAAGGTAGTTTACACGAAGTAGTATAAAATGATAACATGCTCTGTTCATAAAGAGGCTGAAAAGCCACACACCATTAATTCAAACATATATTTATTTATTTTAAATAATATATCCTATAATCCTAGCACCTAGGAGGCAGAGGGTGGCAGATTGCAGTATGTTCAGGGCCAGCCTGGTCTATGTCGTGAGTTACAATGCACCTGGGCCTACAAATAGGGATGAGTCTCAAAAAACAAAGCAAGACAAAACAAAAATATACTTTAAATTTCTTCTTCCCTCTCCCTTCATTTCTACTTCTTTCTAGTTTGTGTCTGTCTGTCTGTTTATCCATCTGTCTACCTACCTACCTACCTACCATTTGTCTATCATCGGTCTATCTATCTATCTATCTATCTATCTATCTATCTATCTATCATATCACAGCATCCCTGCATTTGAATTCTCCTTTTTCAGCTTCCCAAATGCTGAGAATATAAGATTGTAGGCATGTACCACCATACCTAATCTAGTTTTTTTTTTTTTTCTTAAATGTAAAGGACTTAATGTTTCAGACTATTCCCTTTTGTCCCTGAAATGGTTAACTCACTTTTGGATAGACTTCTTATTTGAATCCTCTGAGGTCACTGGGTGGGAGACATGTAAACTTTATAACAGCCACAGAGAGGACAGGCTGATTCCTATGCCCGAAGCTGGTGTGTACTCACGAGCAAAGCGTTCTCAGGTTGGGCAGGCGGCAGAAACAAGCCAAGAATGCAGGCCGAAGGCAGCAAGGAGCGGTGAGGAGTTTGTCAAATTAGAGGAGACAAAAAGGAGCAGCCCCTTTCACTTTTAGCTCAGTGTTGTATTGAACGGACACCGCTCCTCCGTCAACTGTTTGTTGAGAGCTATATATCGATCTGTTTTGGAACTAGAACTGCGCAACAAAGTAAGTTGTTCTCCCCCCCTCCCCAGCATCTTTCAGGCAAGTAATTTATTCTGAATTTTTCCAAAGGAAGCTAGCAATCCAGATTGTTATCCCAATTAAGCATCTCCCTTAAAAAAGCGAGGAAAAATGTTGGTTTGGATTAAGCACCATCTCATGCAAGGCCAAACACGTTCACAGTCATTGTGAGTTTGCTGCCCTATGGGAGAGGAAGCGTTATCAGTGTGAAACGATATTAAAAGCTCACCCCACCCCCCACCACGCTGATTTGACATGCTGGGAAAAGTCTACAAATGAGGAGACAAGACAATGAAGCAGTCTTATTATCCAGACATGGATTCCAAGAGCAGAAAAGATGGTGATTGAATCTGTGTCCCCCCCAGCAAGATCAAGCCCCTGGTTAGCCTTGAGCTTGGGGTAGAGGGAGGGACCACAGGCCAGTGATTCCCTCCCCGCTTTCCCTCCCCAACAAAAAGGTCAACATGTACTAGTTCTATAATTACTAAAAGCGACCAATATTAAAGTTTTCTAGACATAACATTTTATAGAAATCAAGGGAGAGAGCAAATTGTTGACCAGGTCTCTAGCCAATTTTTCCTTTATTAACATTTTATTTTTAGCAGGAAAAAGAAAATAAAACCCCCAAATCTGGCAGGCTCTAGTTCCCAGGACTCTTTGGAAGCTACAGCTGTGGAGTTGCTAGACTCTCTTGGGAGTTTGCTGGAAGGGGTGGGAAGCGACCAGCCAAGTCAGTCAGCCTGAACCAAAGCAACACACAACAGGATTGAGTAGGAGGAGGAGAAACGGTTTTCCCGGCCCAGCTGGGTTTGGGGGATGAGGTGGCTTTTTTTTTTTTTTTTTTTTTTAAGTGATGGCTACAGCCAAAGTTGGGGACACAGCTAGGGGACATAGCATCCAGACTGGAACACCCAGGAATGGCAAACTGAGTGCATCCTCAGTCGTATCATACACTGCGTCGAAACAGTTTACGGTCAGGTGAGGGATCCAGGCTTCTCTGGCTGGCCACGCTGGCCCTTGCCAGAGATGGGGGTCCCATTTTTCTCGGGGGTGCTGCTGTTCAGGAGGAAGACAGGATGCTGCCGCGATGTCCTCCTCTGTGAATGGTTTAAGTGATCAAAGTAGATCTGCAAAGAGACATCTGTTTCTGGTGGAGGCTTAGCTTGAGCGCTCTCTGCTTGTGAGCAGACAGCTAGCTAGCGGGGAGGCGCTGGAGAGATGGCTCAGACAGGTAACATGGACTTGGCTACGAAATCAATGGAATCGACGGTGGTCGGGAGTATTTACATCATGGCAATTGGCGGATGTTACAAGTTAGAGCATTTTCACCCTCAGAGAAGCCGGCTGCCCAGATCTGGCCTGTCAGAGGGTGGTTGTGTGCTTACAAAATAAAAATGATAAATAGAACATCTACTTGCTTTTTTAACCCTGCTTATCAGGCTTGGCGGGGAGGGGGCGGAAGGGAAAATTCTAACAGAGTCCCTCAAAAGGGCAGCAGTAACTAAGAGGGCTTGTAGTTGGGTATGAGATAGCTAAGATGACCAGATAAGAGGAATGGCAGGGCTTGGGGAAAACGACCAAGATGGCCTTGGTAGGTTCTGATGGACACCCTCCTGAGGAATACACTCAAGGTACAGTGACCCTCTTATTTATTCTTGCATCTAAGGCATTTAATTGCAACCGATTAAATTGTGCATAAGGATAGCTTCTAAAAAGAGCCTCTACCTATTTCCGGGAAGGGACCACTCCAGACCACCTTGCAGACAAGGAACTATATATGAGGTAGCTGAGGAAGACTGTAGGGTGTCTTGGTAACTGTGTCTCCCGATGATCAGAATACCCGTTTGTGGCTAAACGTCTTTGAAGCTGCGGTTAGCAGAACTGCATCCCACTACATCAGACACTAAGGCCCCAGGGCATCCTTCCATCCCTGCGTATTAATGGGGTCTGCATCCTCCAAGGACACGTTGACAAGGTAACACCCCTTGCTTTGTGGTTTTGCACAGCAGTTCTTTTGTGTCAATCCCAGGAAGAGATACCCTACAAGGGAGATCCAGTCCACCATGATTTGGAAAGAAGCCACACCATTTAAGCAGACATGATGTCAGCTACAACATGACAGAGAAGCAGCCGGGTGGTGGGAAGGGGGGCTCTGGAGGGAAGGTTTTAAGGAAGCCCAAAGTACCAGAGGAAGCAGACTTAGAGCTAGCATCTGAAAGAATAGCACTCTATTTGAAATGAATATATAAAAATTCTGTTCATATAAGATGGAGATCTGTCCTAGGGTGTAAGATCACAAGAGTACCCCCGGTTTTGAAGCTAACTTTAGTTCGAAGGGAAAAAGAACTCAGCATGGAATCGAAGCACCAAGCACTAAACACTCTGTATAAGGTTGCTGCCCACGTCAATCAAATACCTTAGTTACAAGTCACATGACCTTGAGCTGGGAAAAACCATTGTGTTCCTTTTTCTAGGCAGAGACGAAGTTCCCTTGGTAAATGTTCCCTAAAAAGCACGACATCCGTCTTGGGTAAGAAGCACTGTAAAATGTTGAATTTTTTTTTCACTTACTTAGTTGTGAATAGAAAACATGTTGACATAATTCAGAACTTGAAATCTCAGACATTTCTTCGCATCCCTGTTCCCTGGAGGCAAATGATGTTGCCAGGTACTCACTGCTTTGCACCTTTATTTCTAAATATGTTGGTGCTGTAAGATCTATGCAGAGCATTCTTTCTTCTCACCAAAAGATCTTGGCAATTTTTCATTTCTGTACAGAGAAGTTGACCTTCTTCTTCTTCTTCTTCTTCTTCTTCTTCTTCTTCTTCTTCTTCTTCTTCTTCTTCTTCTTCTTCTTCTTCTTCTTCTTCTTCTCCTTCTTCTCCTCCTCCCCCTCCTCCTCCTCCTCCTCCTCCTCCTCCTCCTCCTCCTCCTTCTTCTTCTTCTTCTTCTTCTCCTTCTTCTCCTTCTTCTCCTCCTCCCCCTCCTCCTCCCCCTCCTCCTCCTCCTCCTCCTCTTCCTCCTCTTCCTTTTTCTTCTTCAGAGAGGATCTTGCTATAATAGGAAAGGTGGGGAGGGAACTTACAATCTTCTACCTAGACCTCCCGAGTGCTATAATTACAGGCATGCACCATGGTGCCCGACTTCTCTATTTAGAATATTTTTTTTAAGACTAGGTTATAGTCTAGTGTGTGCAAATCATGTAATTAACCTGCAACCGTGTGATGGTTAGTGTTAAATGTCAACTCACCACAGCCTAGAATTATCCCGGAAGGGAGTCTCTAAGGAGGAATGATCTAGATCATGTTGGCCTGTGGGCGTGTCTATGGGGGTTGGTCTTGATTGTTAATTGAGGTGGGAAGATCCACCCTCGCTGTGGGTGTGACCATTTGGCTTGGATCTTGCATCGTCTATGAGTAGAGCTGAGCACAGAGCAGGTAGCCTGGTGCCTGCTCTTGGCTGTGGATGGGCTGTGACCACCTGTCTCAAACTCCTGCTGCTGTGTCTTCCCTGCCATCATAGACTGTCACCTGGAATTCTGAGCCTCATAAACTCTTTTCTCTCCTAATATTTTGTTGTTGTTGTTGTTGTTCGGAGTGTTTTATAACAGCGACAGAAAGGAAATTGACACATTCAGTGTGGGTGTTTGTGTCCCTCCAAATGCATATGTTGAAACCAATCTTCCAAGGGTGGGGTCTTACAAGGCGATCAGTTATTTTTTTTTTTTGGGGGGGAGTGGAGCTCTCAGGATGGGGATTAATACACTTACAAAAAAAGATCCCACCAACCTGTGAAGAGACGGGGAGACAGTGTTTTTTGTTTGTTTGTTTGTTTGTTTGTTTTTTCTGATGCATTGACCCCAGATTTCCCAAACATTCAGAACTGTGAGAAATAACTTGTGTGTAAGCCATCGATCCTGTAGGGTTTTATTATAATAACCCAGGGGCATAATATAACTCCCTAAAATTCTGAGTTGTTTGACAAGCAGTGTTCCCACGTGTGAGAGTGCACCAGTGTGATAAATTCCTAGAGAGGTGACAAAATAGTGGACAAAGGCAACTAGGTCTTAGAGATCCTCAAATTCCCCATCCCTGCTACTCGTGGTGTGGGACTATTTTCAACCCAAGTGTTATTATGCCTTTATTTATTTATTTATTTATTTATTATGCCTTTGTCAACTTAATAAGTCAACAGTGGTACCTCAGTATGCTCTGAATTTACATGTCTATATTGTTATAATCAAGGCTGCCATTTTACCTCTCCTCAAGAGACAATAGTATTTCTTTGATTATTTTGTAATGGATTGTGAATCTTTTCCCTATTGCTTTTATATGATCAAAATGATTATTTCTATGATTTAGAAATTATATAGCCCAGGCTGTATGGTACCCTATCACGGGAGGAAGGAGGAAGAGACTGCAGATGAGGAGACACTGGTGGCCCGAAAGCCCTGCCTATGGTTGTCATCACTGGGAGAAAGGCAATCAGAGAGCAAGATGTCTCTAGATGGCCCAGTGACATCTTTTGTTTGTCTTAATATGGCTAGTGTGCTTGGACTTTATGTCTCTTTCAATGAAACACCTTCCTCCCACAGGCTTGGATGGGATTTCTGTCTGCTGACCTTTTGAAAGACTCAGATCTTTCTCGTATGTCACAGAACAGAATCAGACACAATGTCAGCTCCTATTTTACATTGCCTGTACATGGTAAGACAGAGCTGGCCATGTCTTCTGTCTTACAACGTCCAAGCAAGGGTCTGAAACTCATTTGTCACATCCATAATTATTAAGGGCCTCACCCCACTCATCTCCTCTTTTACTTCTGTCAAGACAGGGTCTTGCCGCATAACCTAGTCTGGCCTCAAACTTCTGATTTTTCTGCTAAGCGCTGATATCGCAGGTGCGGGCCACTAAGCCCAGCTTTGCCTCTTTTTTTTTTTTTATCTTTAATCAAATCCACTTCCTTATTCTTCTCTTATGTGCAAGTGATCATGGGAGGTACCGCTCCCATCAGTCACAGCGCCACTGCTGCATAATTAATCGTTGCTTCATCTCTAGACTAAATTATAGTCATTGCTCCTTTCCTCTCTGACAATCCTTTCCTTGGGAAAGGACCTAAGACTCCAGGCTACCGTTGCATTAGTCTTTACTGTGATAGCTCCTTCAGGGACCGTATCAAACACCCACATCTCCATTACCAAGCTATCGTGACACTCTGGATGAAGACTAATAAACAAGACAGAGCAAAGCACAAGGTCTGTTTTGATCAACAATGATGACAAGGGCTAGTCTAGATACCTGCTGGGATGAGGAGAGTGTGGTGTGTGCGTACAGTGTGGTGTGTGCACACAGTGTGGTGTGTGTATACATTGTGGCATCCACATAGTATGGTATCTACACAGTATGATGTGTGTACACAGTATAGTATCTACAGAGTGTGGTGTGCATACACAGTGTGATATCTATACAGTGTGGTATCTTCACAGTGTGGTATCTATGGTGTGGTGTGTGCGCACAATATGATACCTACACAGTGTGGTGTGTGCACACAGTATGATATCTATACAGTGTGGTATCTATACGGTGTAGTATCTGCAGAGTGTGGCATCTACACAATGTGGTATCTGCACACAGTGTGGTGTATCTGTACAGTGTAGTGTATCTGTACAGTGTGGTATCTGCACAGTGTGGTGTATTTACACAGTGTGATATCTACACAGCAAGCCAAACAAGAGTGAACTGGGAGTGCTATCCCAGTAAAGGACACATGCCTGTGTCAAACAGTGCTGACTCTGGGGCCTGGGGAGATGGCATGGTGGGCGACAGTGCTTCTTAAGTAAGCCAGAGGACCCGGGTACAGCTCCCTAGCACCAGTGCCAAAAGCGGAGTGTGACTGCGCCCCTGTCTGTTGACACAGAGACAGGAGGATAGCGGACTTTACAGCCTAGCACCAGCTACATTGAGATACTATGTCTTAAGGAAGAAAGGCAGAGACAGAATCCAACAGGAGTCCCGCTTCTTCTTCTGGCCTCCGAGTATACTCCCACACACATACGAACTGAAACCCCCCCCCCCCGCCCCCCAAGGGTGGAACTAGAACAGCTGCTGAGCAACAATGTCTCAGATGATCCTTTGACCCTTGGACAAGATGCCCATCCCTACCCACAATTTGCAAAAAAAAAAAAAAAAAAAAAAAAAACCCGAGAACAAGACACAGTCTTCGTGACAGCTCACGGCTCCAGAGCTTCAATTTACCATCCGTGGAAAACGGAGGTCCTGAACGCTGCTTCCGTGTATACCACCACAAGGATTAAAAATCCAACCACAAAGTGAGTTCACCCCAAGACTTTTTTGTTTTGTTTGACGTGGGTCTCTTGGAGCCCAGGTTGGCTTTGATCTCCTGTAGCCCAGGCTGGCCCTGAACTCACTTGTACCTGGGAATGATGATGACATTCCTGCGTCTACTTCCCAAGCTCTGGGAGTGCAGCGACATGCCTGGTTTATGCCGTGCTGGAGAGAGAGCCTAAGCTTTGTCCGCGTCAGGCAAGCCCTGAACTGTCTGGGCTGCATCTCTGACCTTCGGTTGCTATTTTTAATTATTATCTTTTGCCAGTTGTAAAGACTAGAAACCAGGAGGAGGAATTTCAGAAGCATAATTCTACTGGGTAACTCGAAGCAACCTGCTTTGCGATTGAGAGCAATAATCCCTGGGGCATCCCACAGTCAAGGGGGCTGCATCTGTGCCCAGGGATTTCCACCATCATGGCAAGCCCTGGCATATCTTCAAGGTCGAAGACCGTCTCCAGCTGACCTCAGAGTCTCGCTGTAGCTTGTTGATGGTGTGTCAGTGTGCAGGATGAGTTAGTCAAGCTAGGACAAGGAGACCCAGGCAGGTCTGTGCTTGGGACACAGGTGGGGACTTCTGTTTGTGGGAGACACACAGGTTGGAAGCCTGGAGGTGAGATTTAGGTGGAGTACACAGGACCTGGATTTTCATTAGCTTTATGGGATTCGAGGAGCTGAGGGCACCAACTTGCATTTCCTTTCCTTCCAGAATCTGGAGGGAAGAGTCACTGGGGTGTGGTGCTAACCAGGCAGGTGCTGTGAGACTCCGAGGGAAGACAGCGGTGACTCAGAGGGTTCCAGGAGGATCTAGAAGGTTTGCACCGGCTGGGGCAAGCTCCCCACACATCTAGCCACAGGCCACACAGCTTCTGTCCTAGGAGCATCTCTCGGCGCCTGCATTTCTTGGTCTTGAGGCAATAGAAAAGCCAGGATTGATACTCCCAATCCACACCTGATTTTAGGATACACGTGTTGCTTTTATTATATGTACTATTCCTTTGGTGCTGAGATCAGGCCCTTTTGGATAATTTTGGTACCAGACCAGACAGAAAAGAATGCATAGTCTTTTCTGATGGTGGTCATAGAAGAGATATGGGGACAGAACTGGAAGGGAAAGTAGACCCCTCCCCTGCCCCGCCCTCGCCCCGTGTATTTGTGTGTGTGCGTGCATGCACATGCACTCTCTTCTGACAGTGTAGAATTAGCTCTGTTCCCCAGTCCTGGCTGCACAGCACAAACACAAGCATCTTTGACCCCCTTTCCCTTCACATTCTATAGTTCTGCCTCCACAGTCTCTGATTTTTGCATCTCTTCCGGTAGCCTGTATTGTAACTCAATTCTCTTGCCCAGATAATGGAACAAACCCGGAACCGGCCTGGCAGAAACGAGTCTATTCTAAAGTGACACGCGTGTGTCTCTCAATCTGACTACCAGAATATGGAAACAACCAACCCCGAAGGCATAGGGATTTCCCCCCAATCTCATCCCGGGAGAAGGAAAAGACACGGGCTAGATGGGGAAGCTTTGTTTCCCTAAAAGAGATTTCAAACGATTCTAAGGACTTGTCAGACCACCTTACAAGATGAGACTGAAACCCAGATAACGATGGGCCGAAGGGCGGGGCCACACCTTTGCCAGGACTGCTCAGATGCATACATCCTTGGCCCTCTCCTTAAAGTTTGATCTCAGGGCTGGAGAACTGGCTCAGTGGTTAAGATCCTCACCCTGAGGACCCGGGTTTGATTCTCAGCACCCTCATGTTGGTTTTCTAACATCTCAAACTCTAGTTCCAGGATATCTGTCTCCCCTTCTGTCCCCCCATGGGTATTGCATCCACATGGTCCACAGACATACATGCAGGCAGACGCCCATACATATAAAGTAAAAATAAATAAATCTAAAAAAAAAAATGTAAACTTTAACCTCACTTGAGGACATTGAAGATGAGCACAAGGGGCTCACAGGCCTTCCTTGTCCTTCTCAATGTGGCCACATTGAATGTGTCTTTTTATCTGCTTTTCATTTTTAATTTGGCTCTTTTAATTGGCTTATTGAGGATGGGTGGCTCAGCCTAACTAGGGCCACAGACTGTGACCCTCCCCCCAGTTTGATAGCAACCTCTCTGTTTGCTTGAGGCAGAGTCAGACGCACCTCACTCTGGCTTCAAACGTGGCGTGTAGCCAAGGTGTGCGCCACTGTGCCCAAGCCTGTGTGGTGCCGGGCACTGGACTCAGGGCCTCGTGCACTTCCGGCAAGCGCTGTGCCAACTGCGCTGCGTCTCTTGCCAGCACTAGGCTACTTACTGGCCTCTTAACTGATTTTCTACGATGCTAATCTTTCATTTTTTTTTTCCTTCTTCACCCTGGGTTCCACCCAAATCAACTATGTGAAATGGTCCTTCAAGCTCTTGCCTCTTAGAGAATCTTTCCATGGCTTCTCTGATTAAAAAGGGTGACTCTAACATCTCCCAAGTAGTACATATACACACATATGTATGTATATGAGTATGTATATATGTATCTACACACGTGTATATATGTAAATACATATGCACGTATACATGTATATACATATATGCATGTATATACATATATGTATACATACACATACACATACACATATACATACACATACATATACATATACATATATATATATACATATACATATACATGTGTATGTATGTGTGTTACTTTTTCCTTTCTTATCTAAGCTCTGTGTTTAAAATCTCCAGAAATCTTTCCTCTTCACCCTTTCTTCTTTCCATGGTATCATCTCCTCCAACTTTCTAGCCCTCCTGAGTCAGGAAGGACTAAACTGGTCACGGGAAGGTCTTCTGTCATTTCTGCTGAGGTGACTCCTCCTCTGCTGGCATCTTGCCACAGCCAGCCTCGCTTCCAGGAGCAATGATGCAAAATCTGCTCAAGCATAACTCTTTAAATCGTGTGCTGGGGTGGCCATGTTTCGCTAAGCTCACTGTTCACCAAGCTGTTAGTCAGGGCGGCAAGCTGACTTACCCTGAGATTCCCTGGGGAGGAACTGGGTGAAATTCCTTAATTATGTTCTAACTATTTGCACCACAGCTCGTGTCCTAGAGGCATGTGTGCATGCATCCTTGAGCAATTCCGAGAGGTGCCATTGGGGCTGGTGGAGGGATAAAATGGGCATCCCCTTTCTCATTATCAAGGCTACGATTTGTGGAAGAACCTGAGTCCTGGGATCCTAAACAGGAAGGCAGGAAGGGGGGCAAGGAGCCACCCAGGCAAAAATTCTTTTTGCTCTAAACTCAGTGTTATCAGTCACAAGGCTATAGCATCAGAAAGAAAAGCTGGGCTGGAGGGGGAGTTTCGAGCGTGTGTCACCTTCTTAATAAGTTCCCAAGTTCTTGAGGACACGACTCAGCCCTGGACTCTCTTCAGCCACTTGGGAAAGTGCTATGCACAGAGCAAACCACCCTATAAGTTACTAGTCATTAGCTGTGCAGACGAGTTTCTATCCAGCGGGGAAAAGAATCTCTTGAGAGATGGGAGTCCATGTCTGTAAGAGTTCCCAAGGCTTCGCTTCGACATGTGTTGAATTTCCAAATGCATTCTGCTGTAAGGAAAACCACCGTAGATGCATCACAGCAAGTACAGCCGTTAGCCTTCCGTTAAATCTCGCATCTGTTTGAGATTACCATTAAAGGTGCCAGTCAGGAACCAAGAACGAGGGGACTTAACTGAATCAGAATTCTTAGAGAAAGTCAGGGATCCTGGGCCCTTGGGAATCCACGTGTGATTTTTTTCTTGTGGTTTTATCAATGTGGCAGGACTCACTGATTTTGCCCAGACACTGACGGCTCTGCTTTTGGATGGCCTCACAGGTTTGAGTCTAGATGGAGTCTAGATTGAAGGAGATGATCTTGGCAAGCTAGAAGGGACATCCCAGGAGCTGCTAAGATTTCCCTCTACCGCAGCATGTAGACTGATCATTGGAGATGTGGGTATCTGTACACCCTGGAGGAAAACATGGACAGGACCCACTGGTCTAAGGCATTTCCAGTCACAATAGGGGATTGCAGGTCCTTCCTAACCAGACAGGTTCCCGAGATTCTCATCCTGGGTGTGGAGCTAAGGACCGAAATGGTTAATAAACATCACTGGTCCAAGGCAAATGATTGTGTAAAGAGAAGCTGAACTTTGACCTTGTGGGTGAGTTTTAGTACACAGAAGACAAGTCAAAGTTCAGAGAAGTCCTGAAACGAAGCCTCCTGTTCAGAGAACACTTCTTTCCAAAGTCCCAGGAATTGCATACAATGTATAAGAAAAGTGAACTGGGACTACCAGCCCTCCCTGCTTCTCAGCCTCACTGCGATGTGGTCTTTCACAGAACACGGCTTCACAGCCACAGGCCGCTGCTTTTCATATGATGGTTGCTTCCTTTGAGCAGGCCTTTGGTTCTCAGCAAGGAGTTATTTCTCTCCTCAAGGAACAGCTGGCAATGCCTGGAGACCCCAGTGGTGGCCGTAACCACTGGGCAGAGTGCTGAGAGATGGTGGGAGCACCCTAGGATGTAATTAACGAAGCCCCACCACAGGAGATTATCTGGCCCCAGAGGTCAGTAATACTGGGGCTGGAAACCCTGGACTAGAGCCACAGAATCATGAGAAAATAACGCACTTAATCCTCTGGTGACAGCCTGAGAGCTGCTGTGATGGATTTTAGACTCTGAGCAATTTAATATTTTCCATAGACAGCATAAACGTCTTCCTCAAGGCCCCATGCACTGTATATCTTCTGCACAGCAGAAATTTAAGATGGTACTTAATTGCTTTTTTTATGTAAATCTGTATCAGAGAACAGTTAGTTGTCAGACTTATCCTAGCCTAACAGGCATATTGACACGACACTGAAACTCACTAGATGCAGTGTTGATGTCTTTAAACGGCAAATTGTATTTCACCCTTTAACTGTGCAATCTCAAAATAAGTAAGTATATGTTGCATACCCATACACACATATGCTTACATATACACAGATATACACTTAATTACACATGCATACATTCATACACATATGCATGCAAACATGCAAATACACATAAGCACACAATACACACATATGCATACATATGCACACATCCACATATACATACACATATATGAACATATACACATGACATGTAAACACACATATACACATATTTATACATATAAATGCATTCACATATACATACATATACACATGACAGGTAAGCATACACATATGCACATATGCATACATATACATGCATTCACATATACATACACATACACGACATGTAAGCATACATATGTACACATAATGCATACATATACATGCATTCACATATACATACACATATACACATGGCATGTAAATACACGTATGTACACATAATGCATACATATACATGCATTCACATATACATACACATATACACATGACATGTAAACATACATATGTATACATAATGCATACATATACATGCATTCACACATACATACATATACACATGACATGTAAACATACACATATACATATACGCATACATATACATGTATTCACATATACATATACATAATATACAAATGACATGTAAACATTCACATATATACATGCATACATATATACACATTCCCATATACATATACATCTACACATGACATATAAACATATACACATATGCATACATATATACATATACATACTTACATACATATACCTAATATATACATACACACAACATATAAGCACACATACACAAACACACTCCATTTTTAGTAAATAACATTGATGCAGATGGATGTGAGTCCTCAGAAAGCAGAAGCATGCTTTAAAGACAATACTCTGAGCAGACCAAGAAGACTCAGGCGGCTTAGATATACACACCCTAGAATCCCCAACAATCGAGAGTTAACGATATATCTGTTTTCAATGAAGAACTGTGCCTTGCTGCATATTGATAGAGAATAGTATCTGAATGAGGGGCTTGCCACAGGCCGGCATGCTTTCATGTTTTGTTTTTTGTGGTGTGTAGGCAAATTTCCTTGTGATCCACCCAGATTAAATTTTTTCCAGTCACTGGCCTATGAACCAGTGCTAATTTGCATGGTATTATTTTCCATTTGATTTACAAACGGATAGTAATTGTGGATTTGGCCTCTTTCCCTCCTCGACATGAGCGGTCAACCATGTGGTAGGAAAATTTATTGAGAAATTTAATGCTGGTTTTTTTTTTCCCTGTCTTCTGGAATTTTCTACACTTCTGTTATAAGAAGGTAACTGGGCCTTCGTGTTTCCTTGTCTAAAGGGTGATTGTTATGATTCTGAACCAACTGGAGGCTGAAACAGTGGACTGGCTTTCTTTACTCCTTCCCTGTTGTATTTGTTTGAAAGTCTAGATCGGGTGAAGGAATACGCTGTGCAGACTGACAGCGAGGAGGAAGTGGACAGATGTTGGGAGAAGCATGGGGTGTTCCTCATGTGAAGGGAGGGAAGGTGGCCGTGGGCTCTGCTGAAGAGTCCCTGGCTGGGACTAAGGGAGACTCATTTTAGGCCCCAGGAATCCAGTCTCAACCAATAGTCTTGTGCTGGAACCCAACCAAGAGGCGACAGTACTGCCCCTATGCATGAGCAGGGATGAGCTCTCTGCAGATGTCACAATGCCTGGGCCCTAAGGACGTTGGCCCTAAGGGCCATTGGCTGGAAGGAGCTCTGGGCTGCCTGAGATGCAGTTTGCAGCCATCTTAGTAGAAAGGGGGGCTTTGATTCGCTTTCCGAAACATAAGCCAGTGCTTCATTTCGCTTACAATGGAGTTGGTGGAGCACGGTCCTGCTACTCCTTTATCTCCTGCATTAGTCAGATTCCGTTTGGTTCTGATACAGGAACACTTTAGGCTTCAGACCTCAGTGACTTACTACCACCATGCCAAATTTCTCAGTTACGCTGTGTGACTAGCCAAAGTCATTAGGGATTCTGCTCCATAGACTGGCTCGCAGCCAGTTTGATGGACGCAAAGGATGGCGAGGACATGGACTTCAGGGTCCTCGAGGCAAGGAGCGGAACCATGGGGTTCAGCACCGGCTTCCCAGTCCTTTGTCAAGTAGCAACGTTGGCAACGGAGGTGACTTCATGCCATTAGTTAGAGTTGGTCATGTGACCCACCTAATGGCCAGGGATCTGGCACACACACACATTACTGCCGGGCACAGTAATGTCTCTGCGATGGGATTTCTTTTAACTTAACGCCATCAATAATGCACATCTGTGTAGCAATCATCGAAGGCAGAGCTTTGGGCCATTCGGATCTAGTACCTTACCCTAGTACCCTCCCGCCCTGAAAGTGAAGGGGATTACGGCCCACAAGTAGAAGTGATAACAGTTAAGCGGAAAAGAGTTTCAAGCTGGCTTTTGACCGCAGCCTTTCCTGTTCTTCCCCAGTAGCTTGAGAGAAACTGATGCCTTGTCAAGAATTTAATCTGATGGGTATGCAAATGAGCCCAGGCGCTATGGAAATCAGTGTGGCGGGTCCTCAGGCAACTAAAAATACATCTACCACGAGAGCCAGCGATACCATTTGGGTATATATCCAACTTAGACCAGAGACCCCTGCACACTGCTCTGTCAGGCTCAAGATAGCCAACCAGTCCAGATGCTCGTCAATAGCTGGATGAAGAAAATGGGGTACAGATATACACATGCACCTGTATGGGGTTAAAGAACAAACAACTTATGTCATTTGCAAGAATGTTGGCTGGAAGCGGACAGCATCGTGCTATGATATATAAACCATATCGTCATGTGTAGAGTTTAGATTCAGAAAGTGTCATAAGAGTAGTAGGTGGACTGTTGGTAGAGGAGGAAATAAGGAAGGGGGACAGGAGGGGAGAAGGGCCAATTGTACGCTTCCTCTCCTGTGTGGAATTAAGGTTTATGAATTACACGCGGAAGGACATAAGTTAATGAGTGCGTCTGAGCATCATGCAGTGATACACCCGTATGAAAGGAACATAGTGAAACCCAATATTTTTGTATGCTAAAACCTGAGTAAGGAAGCTAATTTGACTTTTTAATGCCACTTTCCTGCAAACTGTGGCTGTGGTGTTGGGGAAACACAGGAGTTTGTCGTCTGTTTGCTGTTTTGAAAAGAAAGGGGGCGCAATGACATCCTTCAGGGAGAGGATTACCGGAAGTCCCTGTTCCCTGACACACACACTCCTCCCTCTGTGATAAGGGCACGTTGCATCCTCTCCTCAGGAGCTGGAATTTGGATGTGTTGCAATGGGGCCTCTTCGCTGCCTGGTGCTGACCTTGCCCTGACCCTGTATGTCCACAGCCCTGGCTTAGCTATTGTGTAATGACTATCCAGGGGGTGTCGTGGCTTCTGGAGTGAGAGAGACCCAAATGAAAACATACGTATCTAGACTTTCCTTGGCCTGGAGACCACAGAGACTTCTGTCCCAATGAGGGAAGTAGACAGATCGTATTTCAGAGCAACCAGAGACCCCAAATGTGTCTGAACAAGGGCAAGGGTAAACCTGACACAGCTCTGATTTTATTCCTCACATGATTTAAATCACTTTGCATTTTTAACCCATTCAAACCTCGCAGAAGCTTGTTATGGTCTGAGCATGACTATTATTCTCTCCGTTGTAAGGATCTGGGAGGCAGGAACTGGTGCCAAGGGCTGTGGCACTGCCAGCAACTGGCCTTGGGACCAACTCCAAGAGAGACACCAGAACTTGATCCAGAGAGCCCACCAGTAATGACCTGCTACCAACAGAGTACCCCAGTTTACACTCCCATAGAAATAAATCTGCCTCCCTAATGTCTGAGCTTTGATGAGAAGAACTGATGCCCCGAGGCCGCTGGCCAGCACGCCTCCTGAACTTGTGTTCATCTTGTCTTTGGTTCTAGGGCGTGGCTGAAGGCATGAGATGGAGTTAAACCCAGTCTCTCTCTCTCTCTCTCTCTCTCTCTCTCTCTCTCTCTCTCTCTCTCTCTCTCCTCTCTGTGTGACTGTCTGTCTCTCTGCTCTCTTTGTGTATGTCTGTCTGTCTCTGTTTATCTGTCTATCTCTGTATGTATGTCCCTTTCTCTATGTCTCTCTGTGTCTGTCTCTGCTCTCTGTGTCTGTTTATATCTCTGTATGTCTCTGTCTTTCTCCTCTCTCTGTCTCTTTGTCTGTGTGTGTCTGTGTCTGTCTATCTGTCTCTCTCTGTCTCTGTCTCTGTTTCTCTCTCTCTCTCTCTCTCTCTCTCTCTCTCTCTCTCTCTCTCTCTCTCTCTCTCTTTCTCTCCTCTCTGTGTGTCTGTCTGTCTCTCTGCTCTCTGGGTCTGTTTATGTCTCAATCTGTCTCCTCTCTCTCTTTGTGTATGTCTGTCTGTCTCTGTGTCTGTGTCTCTGTTTATCTGTCTCTCTCTGTATGTATGTCCCTTTCTCTATGTCTCTCTGGGTCTTTCTGTGTCTGTCTCTGCTCTCTGTGTCTGTTTATATCTCTGTATGTCTCTGTCTTTCTCCTCTCTCTGTCTCTTTGAGTGTGTCTGTGTCTATCTGTCTCTATCTGTCTCTGTCTCTCTCTGTCTCTCTCTGTCTCTGTCTCTCTCTCTCTTTCTCTCATGTTTGTGGAAGCCAGAGGACATCCAGTATTTCCTCAGGCACTGTCCACCTTGTTTGCTCTTGAGATAAGGTCCCTCACTAACCTGAGGCTGTGTTTTAAAAGCCCAGGAATCTGCCTGCTTCCACCTCCCCAGTGCCGAGATCAGCACATTCCACCCAATCCCCACTTTTATCTTTTTCTGGGGGATGGACTCAGGTTCTTGTAACAACAATACAAGGACCCGGGTGCCTGTGCCTGAAACAATTTCCAGACTCAAAAGTCTAGAAACATCTTCTAGACTAGGAAGTCTAGTTATTTTGTGTGACCTAGCCTGAATGAACCTCTCCTTAGTTTGAATATATAGATAACCAGAGTACCTGCACACCGAGTTCTGAGGGTTAAATGATACAATATCTTAACCCTGTCCTAAGCACAAAGTGCTGGCACATGTCAGCTGCCTCTGAGTAGCAAGGTCCTTAGAGGTATGGCTTGAGGGAAAAGGTCTCTCATGAGCCGAGGTCAGCTTGTTTGATACAAGCTTTGTTAGGTAAAGAGAGGGAGGTTTCTAAAATCTGCAGAAAGAGAGGGAGATATAGATAGATAGATAGATAGATAGATAGATAGATAGATAGACAGATAGATAGATAGATAGACAAATGGCAGACACATGATAGATAGGTGACAGGTAGATGATAGATGGATGTGTGGATGGATGGATGGATGGATGGAGGGATGGAGGGATGGAGAGATGGAGGGAGGGAGGAAATGTTTGTGAAACTGTGAACACACCACAGTTAGAGATCACTCTATGTTCCCTATCCATCTCTAAGCTCTAGGTATTTGACATCACAATGCTGGGGAAGAGATTGTTCCATATTTTTGTGGAAGAGTCAGCTCTGGCTAAGTCAAAAAAGGGTGATCACCAGCATGCAAGTGTGGCTGCTTTTTCCTGGCATGGGAGACCACAGACATTGTTTCCTCACTATTAACCCAACCACCCAACACAAATGGAGAGGGCAGGATATTGTTGGGAACCAAATAACTCACATGGAATGCTAGTGGAAAACCAACTAGGGGTCTTTCACTACTGGTGATTCAGTGCTGAAGGAAACAGGCAGCCTCCCAAATCCTCTTTGGATTTGTATTACATTTCCCTCCACAGACCAGGAAACTCAGGCTCCAGGAAATAAGCCTCAGGTTACACAGCACATATGAGGCAGCCACGATAGAACTTAAGAGTTGCCTACCAAGCTCCTTAAACTGTCTTATTCACTCACTTGATGATCCATCCATCCATCCATCCATCCATCCATCCATCCATCCATCCATCCACTCACCCATCCACCCATCCATCCATCCATCTATCCACTCACCCATCCACTCATCCATCCATTCATCCATCCATCAATCCATCCTTCCACCCATCCATCCATCCAACCATCCAACCATCCATCCATCCTTCCATCCATCCATCCATCCATCCATCCATCCATCCATCCACTTACCTGATATTTTATGAACACCTATACTGGACAAGTGGTATTTTAGGTCCTGGAACAAATACACCTTCACCCTTCTATGAATGTTCTCTGGCTATTGCATCTAGTCATCATAAATTTGGTGGATTGAAACAACAGATTCTTTCACAGTTTGAATCTAAGAATCTGAAAGACATGCCAGTAATGCTAAACTCCTTTTGGGGCTCTGGGTGAGTGTTCTTTTTTTTCTCTCCAGCTTCTGGTGACCATGATTGTCATCTTGGACACCTCAATCCAGTCTTTGCCTTCATAAACACTTCCTCTGTGTCTAATCATCCTTTTACAAGGACACTTGGCACTGGATTTGGGGGACCATCTTGATAGTCTACAATGAGCCTTCATTTCAGCTCAGCTAAATTAATCAAAAGTTATTCTTGATTTAATTACGTAAATGACTCCCTACACCCCCATCCCCACAGAGCAAGATGCAAGTCCCAGGACCTGGGGGTTAAAATGTGGAGCCCTTACCCAACCCAAACAATCCTTGAGAACTTTAGGATCTAGTGAGGCAATTGATAAACAAATCAATAAACAAGACTGTAACAAGTTGTGTTGGAAAGTAAAATGGGCCTCGGGGAAAAGAAGCACCCACGATCTCCTTTGGTTGGCAGCGTAGAGCATGACCTAGAGAAGAGGAAGAGCCAGCTGGCTGTCTCCAGCAGAGCTGAGTTCTTCTGGTGTACCTGCTCATTAAATTATAGCCTTGTCGGTATGTAATACTTCCAGTGAGAGGAGCACAGTGTTCCTTACCAGGAGATTGGGGAAGACGTATTTCTCATGTATATAGATGAAATGGCTTTGCTATCACAAAGTGTAAATTGTCTTAATAGATCATGGACATCATGGCTGCCAAAGAAAGGGGTCGTGGCTCATATAAATGTAATACATAAATGTATGAATCCAGGCTTGTAGCCTTTGGCTGGCTCCTCCTATCTTTTAATGGGTTTATAGCTAATAGCAGTACAGAATGTTACCTAATGGGAGTATCTGGTTGTTTTGTTTTGTAATGAGTTTAACCTGGAGAGGCCACTGATACATTAGGCAGTCAATGATTGCATTATTGATGTTTTTCATTTGATTATAATCGATTTAAATTTTCCCCAGCCCCTACATTTGCAGCCACATCCATGGCATATTGATTGATTAATTACCCATTGGCTCATTACAGCAGGCCTGAAAGTATAGTCTGAGAAGAATCTAGCTGGCCTGGGGACCCTTGGTTTTTCTTTGGACAGAGGTCAGTGGCTTTGAATTCACTTGCCTCTTTAACTTCACCACCCTGACACAGAACCATTTCTTCCTACGTCCCACTTCAGCTGATTACCAATTCTGTGTTTTGCACTGAACGGCAACCTTGAAAAGCTGCAGTCCGGGCGCTGTTGGATTTTTATCTTTAATTCAGCTGTCACTCAACTGTCGATCAGAAGCTCTATTGAAGAGATAAGGCTTTGGAGGACGGTCCAAAAGATGTCTGGTGCCCACTGCCCTGGAGCCTCAAGACTTTACCTTCTTTCCATCCATGAGACAAAGGCTTGAGTGCCAGGACCCATTTGTGGGTCTGGGTGAACATAATTCCACAAGACTTATGCTGAGGGCAATCTTGGAGGAGGATCCCCTAAGGATGTGGAGGAGGATGCCAGTTCTTATGCAACACTATGACTTGTGGTGGTAGTGGCAGTGATGGTGGTGGCAGTAGCAGTGGTGGTGATAGTGATGGGGGCGGGGTGAAGACAGGAGAGGGTTGGGGATGACATTCTTTTGCTGAGTCACCTCGAGGGATCAGTGTGCTTTCATGAGCCTCTGTCTTATAGACATGGCTGGTGGTTTCTAAGCAGAGCCGATTCTGGCACGTTTTCTTGGCAAACAAAGATGGTGAAAAACTCCTTATACCCAGATTCACTGATCTCGAATCTCATTTTCTCTTTGACCTAATTCTCAACTCTTTTTATATTTCATATTGCAACAATCATGATTATTTTATGACATATCTGAAAGCTTATCTAATAGATAATATTTGATTCTGTTTTATCTGAAAGCTTTCAAAAACTCTTTAAATTGGAGACTACATAGAGTTTGTATTTGTAATGAAACACGTCCCCAGGCTGAATGATGGTTTCCCAAATACATTTCTGGCCTGCTTCCCCTGAGCTTGTAAACAGGTTTTCATTTGGAAAAAGACTCTTTGTGGAGGAAGATAAATTAAGGTTCTTGAGAAGAGATTATCTTGGGTTATGTAGATGGGTCGCGGATTTAATGACAAGTGTCTTGGAAGGGAAAGATAGACAGAAGAGGAGACATGTCCACACAGACAGGAGAGGAGACAGGCACACAGAGACAGAAGAGGAGACATGTCAACATAGACAGAAGACGAGACAGGCACACATAAGGATAGAAGAGATGTGGCCATAAAGCCCATTGTAGGGTGACGGCCAGAGCACAGGTGATGCCATCAGCTCCTAGAAGCTGGAAGAGGAGGCAAGGCTCAAGTCTCCCTGGAGCTGCTGGAGGGTGGCTTCTGGCTGGCTCCCAGGCTGCACCACTCCAGAGCTGCAGGGTGGCAGAGGGGTGTTGTCTAAAGGCACCATCGATGGCACAGATGATGTAGCGCGTTGTGGCAGCCTTGGTAACAAATACAACGCCTGAGTTCCCCGTGTTTGGGAACTGCATAGTGACCCCATGGCTTCCAGCTGACATCTTAGGTACCCAGTTGGGACTGGGTAGATCATGAAGAGTCTCCTTAGAGGGCTGGATGCTGGGGAGGCAGAACCCTTTGTAGGTAGGAAATCCACCTCAGGTATTTCTGTTTTTGGATACCAAACTGTGCTAGGAGACCCATCCGTTGTTTCTCACTACAGCCTTGTACATTATCATATATTAAAGTAGCATTGTGATTATAACTGTAACCGCAGAGCTTGCTTTGGTGTCTTGGAGGCGCCCTGAGGCTATTTATTTATTTAATGGCGTGATGGTTAATAACAGTAGGGCCTAGACTCACCCAAGAAAAGAACCTCTGAGGTAGTTTTTAGATTAGGTCAATCGAGGTGGGAAGAGCCAGTTTCAGTGTGGGTGACAGCACTCCCTGGGTTGAGCGGTTCTAACGGAATAAAGTTAGGAGACGGAGCCAAGAGTTCTGCATCCGGGGCAACAGGAAGAGAATGGGAGCTTTTAGGTCTGGTTTGAACCTCTGGGACCTCAAAGCTCATCCACTGGTGACACCCCCAACAAGGCCACACATCCTAATAGTACCACTCCTGACGGACCCATGGGGGCCATTTTTATTCAAACTCTCACAGGCCCTGTGCAGAGACAACTGAAGCTGTAGGGGCAGCCTGGGTCAGTGGGGCAGCCTGGGTCAGTGGGGCAGCCTGGGTCAGTGGCGCAGCTACCCATAAGAAACTGTGAATTGGCTGATGGCTTTAGAAGGGGCTGTTCAGGCCAATCTTGCTGGCTCTATAAACTAATGCGTCGCTTGCTTGTTTGAGACTTTTCTTCTTTTTAGCTATATAGCGCAAGTTCTCCTTGAACTTGTGATCCTCCTGCCTCAGACTACTAAGTGCACAGGCTACATGCATGTGTATCATGTTCAGCTTCAGACCAGTCTGTAGGGAGCTACTTAATAAATGGCTCTACGTGTTCATGGTTTTAATGCTGACAATTATTATAGGTTGGATACCCCTAACTGAAAGACCTGAAATCCCAAATGCTCCAAAATATGGAAATTTTTGAGTGTTGCTATGACACTAGAACAGAAACTTCTGTAATTGATGTCATATAACAGAACATGGCCAAACCAGGAGTGCTAATCATATGGCATAAAATTTTCTTCAGGCTATGTGTACATACACACCACCTAATGTGTATGGACACAGGCCCATCTCCTACATTTCCCATTATGTGTATATAAAATTCCCCGCTCTTCAAATGTCTGAAACACCCAAAATATTTTCAGCCTTGAGCATTTGGAGTTAGTTAGGCATTCTTGGCCCAAACCACCAGTGCCTAACAGAGAAATGGAAAGACAATGGTCTTTGGAAATTCTGTTATAGAACACAAACTCTTAATAAACCTCCTAAGGAGAAACAAGCCTTTGTTATTGTTTCATTTTTTCCAAATTAATAGTTCTTTATTTACATCTCAATTGCATCTTTTCCCCTTTCTTCCCAGTCCCTCCCCCGCCCCACTGTTTCTAAATATTATATTTGTTATAAAGAGAGGAAGAGGTGTGGTATGTGTAACCCATCCAACCACAGCATGTTAGCCTTGGACATTGTTATTATTTTAGATTTCATTTAAAAAATATTTTTATGTGTGTGAACATTTGCCTATATGTATTCATGTGCACTAGGTGGGTGTATGGTATCTTTGGAGGATTCCCTAGAACTGGAGTTAACAGATGGTTGTAAGCCACCATGTAGGTGCTGGGAGTTGAACCCTGGTCCTCTGGAAAAGCAGCCAGTGCGCTTAAGGACTGAGCCAGGGCTCCAACCCTGAGGATTAGGATTCTAATAAAAGAAACACAGAGAGTCAGTTTTGAGCTTCTGACTTCAAAGAAGGAGCATCTAGAAGAAGCAAGGCTTTCAGTCTACGCATATACACAGATTACGGGAATAAGGGGGAGAGGAGTTATTTTACCTTGTGGAAGGATTGAGGCTATCTCATCTAGGAGACTGGGAGGCTGAGGAGGTTCAAAGAAGAGAAGCAAGAGACATCTGTTTCTTGTTGGTCTGTGGAAAGGATGAATGCAGGCAAGCTCTGGAGAGCGAGAGAGACTAGGGGCAGGAAGGGCTGAGACAGGCAGGGGGTGCTGTGATGAGCAAGAAAAGAGTCAGGCCAAAGGTTGTTGAAGGAAGTTGCTAGCCCTCTCCTCCTCCTAAGTTTGGCTTTCTTGAGCCTTTATTTCCCAGTCGGTCCTGCTTGAGCTACCTTGAATTGAAGGAGTACTTTGCAAGTATAATGAACTATTCGACCAAGAGGGTGAACATATGCTCAGAATGCAAATTTGCATAATTTAAAGGAAATGTGGATCCTACCTGAAACTCAGTGGGATACAGGTGACCCCCGGTTAAAAAATCCCTTGCAATGAAACTTTGGTTAATGTAAGAGGCTAGATTTGATTCCAGAATTGGGGTCACTCAGTCTGACTCTTTCCTGAGTGCTCAGGGGAGCTGGAGATGCATAATTCTTCTCAGGGTAAGAAAGACCATGAACTGAGCTGTGAGGACCTACAGGACCTGGGACTTTTCTGTTGTTAAAGAAAAAAGGACCAGAAAGCTACATATGCCCAACTCAACTGCTGAAACTGAGCTCCCGCCCCTAACCCCCGGGACGATCTGTCCCTTTGTGTAGATTTTATTTTGGTTAGCATCATCAAGAATGTTTATCTATGACCCAAATGCTGGTGACTAAAACAGGCTTATTGTCTGAGAGCTGTGCTTAGCAGATAAACAGCTGTGCTTTTCCTTGGTGTGTGTCTTGGGCTTAGTCCTGGACTGTGTGTTAGGCAAGGGGGATCCAGCTTGGGTCTGAGCCCCGGTACAGTAAAATAAATCCAGGCCACCATGCTTTTTATGATCCAGTTTTTAAGTATATGCTTCTATGTCTTCATGCATGCGTGCGTGTGTGCCTGCGTGCATGCGTGCTACACACGCATGCATGCGCATGTGCAAACATGTATATGAGTCAACCTTAGGTGTCTCCCTCAATTGCTTTCCTTGTTTTTTTTTCTTTAGTCGGGCTCTCTGACCGAACCTGGATCTCACCCATTTGTGCAGACTGGCTAGCTGGCAAGTCCCAGGGAGTCCCCTTGTCTCTGCCTCCTGAAATGTTAAAATTACAGGCGTGCACCACGGGACCAGATTGTTCAATGCTTGTGCAGCGGGTGCATTCTCTTCCTAGGCACCTCTCTGGCCCCTTTGTCAGCATTTCTGTAGTTTGCTGGGTTTATTACAGGCCCAGGGCTTCTTGGGAACCATAGTTCCTCACTGCTCTGTTTCCTGTGGCTCCACAAATTTATTATCTGGCTTATTACTAGTGAATCCAATAAAACAGGCCCTCGCTGGGACTCCGCTTGGTCTCTGGTTGCTCCAGCCAAATTGTCCTGGCTGCCCCCAGGGCTTGGCCCCTAAAGCCAGGCTCTCCGGGTGGAAAGTCTTGGACACTGGCCTCTCCACGAAGCCCTCAAACTCAGTTCTGGCCCCATTTCCCACTTTCAGCCATGGGACCTTGTGCCAAGCGACGGCCCAAACAGAGCTAAGTGTTTTTTCCATACTGTGGTTTTCATTAGGCACATACACGAGTGCCTGCCCATAATAACAGGTAGTAATTTGTGCCCAGTAACTTCTGCTCCACTAAAGCCACAGCTGTTTAGGATGGTATCCCCACTGGGCTTCAAGCCATACGCAGGCGTATTTCAGCAGAATCCGCAGCTTCTCATCAGCTTCCAGCTTAATGAATAATCACAAGAAAAATATAGGTGGGCACCTGCCAAGAGGCAGGGCAGGGCAGGGCAGGGACGGCCTTGGCAAAGCCAAAGCCCCTGTGTTTCCCATTTTTATTTCATGTAAGGCTTCTTGGCTGTTCTTCCTAAGAAAGCATAAGATGCTAAAGAAATTCCTTCATCTTAGCAAATGACACCTTCTCAATTTTCCTCTCTACTCCGCCTCAGGTCTGAACTTGATTTTCTTCAGGCTCCTCTCCTACCCTAGGAAGTGAACCCAGATCCAAACCTCACACTGGCTCATTGGGGTGGTTTTGCTTTAGACTTTTCTAGGAGTCAGCAAAGTCATAGTGTGTGTGTGTGTGTGTGTGTGTGTGTGTGTGTGTGTGGTGGGGGTGACTTCACAGTTGGGATCTATTTTATCCAAGGACTTTTCCGGGAGGAGATGGTGAGCTACTGATAGCCTTAAGTCCTGGTGTCATCTGTTCACAATTACGCATTCCACGGATATTTACTTGGGATCTACCCCATGGCAAACCTTGAAACAGATGTACAGGGGGTGGTTGGTGACTGGGTGCAAGCTTTCAATGCCAAGAGCAAGGGACCATTCATCTCCAGGCCTCCCTCCAAGCATCATGAAGTGAGGGCTGGGCATAGCAGATGATCGTGCAAAGCCTTGTGGCACAGGTGGGCAGAAGGCACACAGCCACAGAAGAACCAGGGAGGGTGTTGTCAGAGAAGACATTCCCCCCGCTGAAGAGTCCCGGCAATGGCCTCCCGGACATCAAAGGGTAGTGGGGCAGGGGCCGGGCTAGGGAGCTGGGGAATCCGGATGTGATTCTGGAATCAGCTCTGAGGACAAAGCCTGGTATGGTTAGACATGTGCCTGATCTGGGCAGCTTTGCATGATAGTCTCTCTCATCCTGTTTCCGCCACTCACTAGACCCAACAGCAGCACGGTGTTCACTCCTTATTGCTGTCTTTGGAACCATCACAAACCCAATAGGTTAAACACCTCCCCTCCCTACTTCACCTCCCAGTTCTGGAGGGCAGAGGCCAGGCTCTCAGTGGATACGTGACCGTGACCTGCATGAGCTGAAGTTAAGGTCCCGATTGAGCCGAATTCTTGTTTGGAGGCTCTGGGGAGAGCGGAGTTGGGGTAAAACCTCTATTTCCAGGCCCATTCCTTTTGGGAGCAGAAATAGTTTCCTGGTGCTATAGGACCTAAATTTCTATCTCCTTGCTGCAGGTCAGCAGGAGCCAACCTGGACTCTTAAAGGTTATCTATATTCCAAATGACCCCCATCCCCTTCAAGTCAGGAGTACTAGTCAAACTTCCTGGTTTCCTCCTTGCCCATAAACTCAAAGGATCACGAGTTGAGTCAGGGATATATGTTCTCAGATCAGCCCCGCCAGAGAGTTCCCCTGTCCTGGGACATCTGCAAAATATATTTACAGTGGATACATAATGGGATTGGACTGAGTTACTGGAATAGGTGTGTGCATGTGCACACGTGTGTGTGTGTGTGTGTGTGTGTGCGTGAGTATGCATGTGTGGTGTATGTGTGTTTGTGTGTGTGTGTGTGTGTGTGTGCGTGCGCGCGCGCGCGTGCTCGAAAACTTGGGCAGACATCTAGGAAATCTACTGACCACATGCACCTACTTCTACAGAACCTTGAGGCCCTAGTAATCAAGTGGATGTGAAGTAACTGGCTTAAAGCTAGCATGCTTCAGGTAGGAGGATTCACACATGAAAAACCAGCCGCTTCAGTTTCCAGGATCGCTGAGAAAATGGTTGCGGTCAGAGAAGACGGCCAGGGACTGGAAACAATGGCAGGGCTTCTGGCTCTTGACCAAGGGTCTTCATTTCGATCTGTTTAGAAGCAGGGTGCGCCACCCCCCTTGGATGACCACCACTGATACTTCTCCTGATTTAGCTCTTTGTTGAGGCAGTGAGTCAGGGTGCAAAGAGAGAGGAGCCTGAACTGGCTTCCTGGACTAACTCACCCAGAAACCATCTGCCTGTGGCTTCTGATCCTGAGCAGAATAGAGCAGTCCCAGGTCTCAGAAACCACCAAGATAATAGCTTTTCCCAAACCAGCCCAGCCAGGCTCTAATTAAGACAGATGGAAATGGATGCCCACTCTGGTTGCTCACCATGCATAGGCTATGGCTGCGGGGGTGGTGGTGGGGTGGTGGATGGTGGGGGTGGGTGGGAGGGTAGGAGCATTCCCACATTCTGGGCATCCATTTCTTTTTCAGCCTAGCATTGCTGGAAGAGTACTCAAACAAAAGTTAAGGTCCTGCCGGCTCTGGGAGGAAGGGCCACCATCTGTGACTGTGCGTGTGGACTTCTGTCCACCCTGGAGGCTGAACTGCTCTTGAGACATGAATGTTGCAAATAGTCTGGAGTAGTCACGAGGTAAGCCAGAAAGGCCTACAGAGACACTGGATGGGGTGTGGGGGGTAGGGATGCAGAAGAATGAAGGGGTGCATTGCTCACTGCACAGCGCCGTGGGAGGAGAGCGCTAATCTTTTGAGATTCCTGGGCTAGACAGTTCTCATTTCCAGCAGCACTCTTTCTCTCCTCTCCTGGCCTTTTCTCCCAATTTTCCTCCTATCTGCCTTGTTTCTGGATCTCCTCAGAGCTTCCCCCAGGGGGGTGGGGGGAACTTCAGCCAACTTACTCCTCTTGAACAACTGTCATTTTTGAAAAGCTGCCCAGTCTCTTTGCTGTGACTTCTAAAGAGAGACTTTGGGCCAGGGTTCCTTTCCGTGACAACGAGGAGGCAGGAGAGGGGATTGGTAGAAGCTCGAGATGGAGAGACGACAACAAGCATCCACACACGTTTCTGAGAGGCCCTGGATCTGGGATTGCTGGCCAGTACCACGTTCCTGACATGCAGGGGAGACAGCAAAGAGAGGAGAGAGCAGCGAACCCATGCTTGTGTTCACTCCTGCGGCTGGAGTCGCTACCCAAAAGAGGCATGACCCTATTCGACCTTGACCACCAAGACCAGAGGATTACAGAAGAGCTGACCAAAGCTATGTGGGCAGAAGGCCAGGACAAGCTTGCCAGTTTTGACATGTCCGTCCACGAACAGATGTCTGGCTGGGACGGCTGTGGACCACAGAAGTCGTTCCAAGATCAGAGTGCCAGCATAGCCCCCCAATGTGAGCGGTGACATGGGGCCCAGGTAAGCCTCACTCCCTCTCACCATCGCTGGCTGAGGACTAACAACAAAAGCTGCACAGTCCTGCCTCCTTAGTTTATGGCTCGAAAGAGTGATGCTGACATTTCCCTGTCCCCCCCCCCCGCCTTTTTGATATTCCACACAGGTTCCAGGGGTGTCATCAAGGTTGATGGAGCCTGGCACTGGCTTGCTCCGCCGTGATCTGCAGCTGACATCCTGACAGTGACACTTCCCCTGATTACAGTTTAAACTTGGGCTGCACCATTCGTGGTTGTATTTTGAATGAGAGAGAGAGAGGCAGGCAATAAGTCAAGGAAGGACTGTCCTATGAGGTGGCTTGCCCAGTCCAATCTTTAGGATCAGAGGACTCATAGCCGGCCTCCCCGACACACAGCTTGGCGTCTGCATTTCAACTTAACTAAAACACCGACATCCAATGAACTGGCGTCGGATGAGAATCGAAATGTTCAGGGCAGGGCACAAACTCTATGGTACTGTGTTAAATCCCAAAGGAATGCTCAGGGGTGGGGGGGGGAAGGGGGGAAGACGCCATTACACGCCCCCTTATTGGATGTTAGCTCTAGTTGTCATTTCTTAGTGTGGTAGCCAAAAAATAAAAAATAAAATTAAAATCACTCAGATTGGTAACATTCCCTTCCAGGCAAGGGACGAAGAAAGCTGATTTGGCTATGCCTCTCCTGATGTGGTAGATGGTTTGCTGATAGGTTTGTTTTTGGATAGCAATTAATGTTAGGTAATTATTGTCAGGAAAGCACCACTTAAATATCACTGGCTTTTAAACGCTAGCAGGGTCGTGACTACAGGCAAGGACTTGTCCGTGCAAGGCGCAAACAATTGTCTAGGCCATTCATTATTTCTCCTTTGCTGCCCATTCTAAATTATCTGCTTGGTATGTGTGTGTGTGTGTGGGGGGGCGGATCTGGGTGCTTCCTTGCTTCTGAGCCAAGGCTCTCAGGGTCCCTGAGCACACCCACACATCCTCATAGTCACCAGGATACATGCTTCAGTAAGGGATGGCACGATTACAGTAGACGTTTTCCTAAGAGGCGATCCCTACCAGTCAATAAGTCTTTTTGAGCCCAGGTCTCAGACTCAGCAAGTAGGTGGGGATGACCTTGGGTTTCTGCTCTTCCTCCTTCTACCTCCTGGGGGGTCGGGATTACAGATGTGCACCTGGTTTATGGGGCTCTGCCGATTTAACCAGGGCTTCACGAATGCCAGGTGAGCCCTCTACCCACTGAGCAATCCTCTCGGCGGGTTGCATGTTTTAACACTGGTGTAACAGTAACCCAGTTTCTTGTTGACATCACCCTGTTGATGCTTACAGGACTCTTCAGGTGGAGGGAATGTGTCTTCTGTCTCAAAGGTCAAGGTGTGGCACCATTACATACAGCCTCAACTTTCATGTCACCCATAGACTTTGCCTGGGAAACCGCTACTTTTAGTGATCTACTAAGGACAAATAGAAAGGTCCCCAGCCCCCATGGATCCCCTGCTACATGACCAACATTTCTAGGCAGTAAATTGTGAGTGTGTGTGTGTGTGTGTGTGTGTGTGTGTGTGTAGACACATTATTTGAAGCAAGTTTAAAATCAATTACTCAGCTTGGTGAGAAATATTTTTGCCTTTTTCCCCGGAATTTCCTCCAGGGCCCAAGTAACACAGGGAAATTTAAGGCAGCAGAAATGAGACTAGGCGGACATACTAGGCGTTTACAATGGCAAGCGACTTTGCCCATAGCCTGTAATTCTGTGGGTAATTTTTCTAAGGGCAAATTTCCTAGTTCACTGATTCATAATGCCCCCACATTATTGATGAAATTAAGGTAATATTGAAAGTGACAGCACTGGAGAAGCAATCTTAAGCTGCCTTTTTATGGCACGCAATTAGCAATAGAATTGAGAACCACTTTCTAATATAAAATCACCAGCCATAGAGGGTGCAAATGAAATTCACTGTAGCGATCTCAGCCAATAACTTTCAACGTCTTCCTCTTCATTTGCAGAAGTTCTCCCTCCCCACCTCGCGCCCCTCCCCCCACCCCCTCAAGCTTTAGGCCCACCGATTAATGAGGAAACAGTTAAATTGGGCTAGCAACAGAGTTTCAACGGAGATTTATGGCCTTCTCATCTTCCTGAGGGACTCTAAAACCACCCTTGACACCTCATTCTGAAATCTCTGTATTAACAGATGACTATGGCATGAACAGGGAACCCTGGATTCAAGTGACAGGCAAGCTCTGGACTTTGAAGGAGTCCTTAGTTCATATGAAGGCTTCCTGCTCTAGGCTGGGGGACCTCCCGGCAATCGCTACCTCGCCACCTCCAACACACTCTTGTCAAAACACTTAAATTTATCCTAGATACTGTCTCCAGCATACTCTTGTAAAAACACTCTTGGATTTATCCTAAATACTTTAATATTCAGCTCCAATTTCTTTTCTTTTCTTCTTTCTTTCTTTCTTTCTTTTTTTTCTTTTTTTTTTTTTTTTGCATTCAGTTTACAAAATTCTTGGGCCTCTAGCCTCCACCCCTTTCTCCCCAGAAGCCTCAGCTCAAATCATCACAATAATAAAGATATTAAAGTGCCTTCCGTTTGGAACATTGGCAAAAAAACCAAAAAACAAAAAACCAAGACAACAACAACAACAACAACAAAAACCTGACAGGCCCTGTTTAATGAGCAACAGGGATTGGCCATATCAGAGAGCTGAGAGTTTGACTGCTGCTCCAGCTGACCTCTGTGGTCTCCAACCCTGAGCAGAGGGACAGGGAAAAAAAACTGGGTCTCTGGGATATGGCAGTCAGGTCTGACCAAAGAGCAGAGGGGAGCCTTGCCAGCCCTGCTCTCTGATTGCAAAGTTCATTCTGGAATACAACAGGCCCACAGCAGCTGTCCACAGCAGGACAGCAAGAAGGGGGCCTGAGAAAGCATTGGGACCAGAAAAGTGTCTGGCTAGGGAACTCGGAACTCAAGGGGAGTGCCTAGGAGCGTTTCTTTGCTGTTGCTCAGAAATTGTTTCTCTTACTATGGTCTAAGGTCTGCTACAGCTGGCGGGGTGGGGTGGGGGTGGGGGTGGGGTGGGTCCAGATGGGGATCGAAGCCCAGTGCCTGGCTGTGACGGCAGGGTGAAGCCCCCACAGCCCAGGGTGGGCGTGGACGTGGGTAACCAGAGCCTGGAGGGTCATGCTAAGGAGGAGCTCGGCGCCTGGGGTCCCTCGGCGGGGTCCTCACCTGTTCCAGCGGGCCACCTTCCTCCGATAATACCGCAGCGTCTCCTGGCTGGCCAGGAGCCAGTCTTCTGGTCCCAGGAGAGGTGGATCCTCCAGGACTTGGTAGAGCGAGTGGGCGAAGAGGGCCTGCAGCTTAGAGCGCGGGGCAGAGTGACCGCGGCTGGGATGCTCAACCCGGTGCAAGGCTCCCGAAAAGTTGTGCGAGGCGGTGCCAGGGTCCCGGGAGGCTGCGGCTGAGTGGAGAGACGCGGAGGGGGCGCGGCCGGAGCACGGGCAGCCGGAGGGGCGCTCGCCCGGCCGGAGCTGGCGCTGCACTTGCGGCCAGAGGTGGAAGTAGAGGTCGGCGGAGAAGAGCGCACCCAGGAGCAGCAGGGCCAGCAAGCGGTCCCTGCGCAGCCCGGGCATGGCCCAAGCGGACACCCGGGATAAACACTTGGGGTGCAGACGGAAGAAGCTCCTAGAGTCCAGAAGAGGCTGGAATGCTCACACAGGGGATTTAGCTCCTCCTGGTAGGGTGTCTTCCCTGAACTTGGGGACCGCGTGCAGGAAGCTCGTCTGTGTTGACAGCGTTGTCTTTTTTCGCCCAGTAGAGACGCGGGGTTAGGGTTCCCTGACTAGCCGGTTGTTTTTTGAGTCTCTTTGCCCTGTGACCTCTCCGCCAGGGACCGCTCAGGTGGAGAGGTCCCGCGGCACGAGTGCTGGCTCCGGTGGCCGGCTAGGGGCGGTCACTGGAAGGAGCGCAAAGGAGCTCTCGCCCCCTAGGAGGAGGCTGGAGAGACTGCGTAGCCCGGGGCGTCTCTTCCAGGGATGCTGTCGCTCCGCAGCTGCTGAGACAGCTCCAGCGGCTCCTCCTGCAGGCGGCAGGGACTCCTGTGCCCCGGGGCTGGCAGGAGCAGAGGGAATGGAGAGTTGACGAAGCAGGGACAGCTTCGGGCGAGCTTGTCTTTGCGCCTGGACTCCGAGAGGCAGAGGTAACGCCGAGCCTCCCCGCTGCCTGGCTTGGCCTGGCGCCGGCACCTCCGCCCACTCTTAGCTGGCACCTGCCTCTGGTGTAGCTTGCCAGCCAAACTCCCAATCCCTCTGCTGCGGGCTCTGCCCTTCCACCTTGTCATCAATCCTCTCCTCCTCCCGTCTCCTCCTCTTTGCCCCGGGCCTCCCACTTTTTCGGCTCAGGGCTCTTCATACTCATCCTGGTGAACCCAAGCGAGGTGCGCTTGAGCGTTTTATTTCCATTTTTAGTTTTTTTAGGGGGAAAAAAAAAGACAATGCAAACCCTTAAAAGCCTTTCTTCTGTAAGCTTTGCCAGATGTGTGAATGGGGATTTGGATTTCATTTCTCAGCATACTCGCTGCAGGGCATAAACTGGATTCGTAGCAACCACGCGTCCAGCACTCCAGCACGTAGTAGGCACTTGCTTGGAAGACACCCACGTGGTGCACAAAAATAGCTTGCCCTTTAAAAATAATAGCCCCCCCCCTTAACCTAGAACCTGGGTGATTTCCTGTTTGGATGGAGCTTGACTCCAAATCTGCCAGTACTTTGAAAAGAGGAAATGGCAGGGAGGGAGGGGCCCCGAATGACCCCACTCCGAACTCTTGAATGTAGTTTGGTGTGAAAGTAGTCCACCCAAATGAATCACTGGAGGACCCGCTTGCTTAGGCTTTCTCCTGATATCCTGTGAGGTCATTTACACTTCTCCACCCCGTGTTCCTTCCTTCTGAGGAGCAGGGGAGGGCAGCCCTGAAGTCTTTGCTTTCTCCGTTTTATAATCTGGAAGTATAGTAAATGCGGGTCTGCCTGGAGAGGTGGCCCCACCCTGGAGAATGTTCAGGAAAAGACTTTCTTTTTTTTTTCTAGCGGTTGCCTGCCTGGGCAGCAAAGCGCCTATGTATGCTAATTTTATTGGTTAAGGATCTCCAGGCTCTTGCTAGAGTTTCCATTCTGAGATACTGTAACATTGGAGTTTTCCCTGCAATTGGTCCACTATTTCTTGTGACAGCTGCCTTCCCCTCATCTTTAGACAAAAGTGTGTGTGTGTGTGTGTGTGTGTGTGTGAATGTGTTTGTATGTGCATGTGTGTGCATGCGGAGGCCAGAGGTCAAGTGTTATTCTTGAGTGTTATTCTTCAGAGTCACTGATCCACACTGATGCTTTTAAGTCAGGTTCTTCCTCTGGGACCAGATGGGCTGCTCAGGGATCCCTAGAGACCATGCAGTCTCTGCCTCCCTACAGCTGGGATTCTACACGTCTGCCTGCCGCCATGCTAGCTTGGTTTTTATGTGGGTCCAGGAGATTAGTCTTGTGTTTACCCAGCAAGACGTTTACTAATTGAGTTATTGCCTAAGCATCCTGTAATGAAAATTTACTCCATGAGCTCATCCTGAGGCTTAAAATGAGTTGAAGTATACACATTGCTCAGAATATCCCCAACCCGTGCCAGATAACTGTGAGACACGTTTTGGCTATAATGATTACTTCTGATTTCTTGTGAAGCACTAGGTTAGGTTGGGGACTTTTTATGTTTTAAAACAAACAAACAAACAAACCAACAAACAAACAACAAACCACAGGGAAAAAACTGGAAATACAAAACATCAGGAAAAAGGACTAGATTCCTTAAGACTGAGTTCAACTCAGAAACCTCAAGACCCAGCATCCCCAGACAATTCACAGGAGCTGGATGTGGTCACAGCCTTCAGGAGACCTGTGGGACTTTGACTATTTTTTTTTTATTATTATTATCTAGCATTACATTTTAACAGGTGGTCAGTTTCTGAGAGACTCTGCAGCTTTTGCTTTGTCTAATTAGGCATCACACCCGTAGACTAAAAAGCCAGGTAATGGCCGATGGTGCCGTATCTACGATAAGAAGCTGTTTGCACGTTTCTAGACTGATAAAGATGCCATAAACCTTATGACTTTGATGATCCCCAGCCAACAGGCTCATGCCTCCTCCACAGACATTTTCCTCTGGCTCCGGTATAGCAAATGCTCTTTCTAACTTGCTTGAAGGTTATCTAAACATACGTACCCTATAAAGGTCAAAGGCAGGGAAGTCAGATAAGAAGTGAATGTGAAGTCAGGGGAAGAGAGTCCGACTGGTCACCCAGCTGCTGTTTACAAGGCACTCTCCAAACCTCTTTCTTTTTCAGCTCTCCTCCTCTGCTTTTCTTTGTCTGGGCTCCCAGGTTTCCTTAACTAGCCTCAGCTACGTATTTTCGATGACTGCTGAAGCTATGCCAAATGGTTTTCCATGACCTGCCGCTGGCTCCAGCCTCGCACTGGAAACCCGCCCCCCCCCTTTGCATCTCCTCTCCTCTTGGATGCCTCCAGAGCTCCATCCATCTGTAGACCTGCAGACACACTCCACACTTGCCTCTTGGCTTTCAGTGCGGCTCCGTTTCAGCGCTCCCCCACGCTCATCACAATGGGACTCTAGCGCACAGACACAACCAGGACATCCTTGAGCTATACCATAGCTCTTCACAGTCTGGCTCTAACTTCCTCTCCAGCCTCATTTCTAGATCCCTCCCCTCCCCCCATCTTTACCCCATGATGCAATTCTTTAAGTGCTACAGGTTCCTAGAAACTCTCTTCAGCCAAATGCTCTTTCTTGCCCTCTTTTTTTTTTTTTTTTTTTTTTTGCTTTTCGAGACAGGGTTTCTCTGTGTAGCCCTGGCTGTCCTGGAACTCACTCTGTAGACCAGGCTGGCCTCGAACTCAGAAATCCGCCTGCCTCTGCCTTCCAAGTGCTGGGATTAAAGGCGTGTGCCACCACCGCCCGGCTTCTTTCTCGCCCTTTTACCCATCCGAAGAGCATCCATCTATCCGTTCTCTACCGAAGGGTTGGCCATGTGTCCCTTTTCCTCCTGGTGCATGTCCTCGAGCCCATTTAACTCAGTGCTATTAGCTTTCATGTGCTACCCCGTCCCCCAGCTCCTTGTATAGTTCTATACTTCAACGTTGTCCATGTCGTATGTAATTCATTGTTTGTGTGCGTTCAGCGTTGAAACGTGTCCCCCCCCCCCAGACTTGCGTGCTGAAACCTTAGCTCCTTCCAGCATCTCAGAGTGTGAACACATTTGGAAACGAGGTCGTTGCACGTATAATGGAGACAACCTGGAGGGGAGAGGACCCTTGAGGGGAAGTTTGGATGTAGAGTTGTGCACATCCTGACGGCACTAGATGAAGATGTAGATAGAAATGAGGACAATTCAACTACAAGACAAAGCTTGATGAAAAAAAAAATGCCCGCAAACCTCACAGACTAAGCAAAGAGGCACAGAGCAGAAATCTCAGAGGAGACCAACCCTGCTCACCTCTGGAGGTTAGAGGTTCAGCTCCTAGAACCGGGAGCTAATACATTTCTGTCGTTTGAGCTACCTGCTTTGTAATACCTTGCTATCGCTACTCTTGCAGGCTAATATGGTGTGCATGTCCCCCTGACAGAGCGCTCCCTCTGAGCACAGAGAAAGCAGACTACCTATTAACGGACACAGGTCTCTAACAGCCTTCCATTGGAGGGAATGCTTGCTGCGTGAGGTATAGGCACACTGAAAATCTCTGCCATTACAGGGCCCAGAACACTGTGGGGGCTAAGCCATTGGTGGTGATAAAATGACATAATTTGGAAACCTGTAGGAGACGCAGAAGAAATATCCGACACAGTTACTTACTGCCTTCAAGCATCTTTTATGATCGTTAGGGAGACGGATCTATCTGTACCTGCAAGCCAATTAAGCAAACGGAGGAGGCGAGCCGTGGAGCGGATTAGGGACTGTGTCCCTCCCCGCCCCCCAATACCTTTACCGCAGGCAAATACAAAGGGCACCCGACCCCTTCTGGTCTTGTGAAAGAGCAAACCCGCTATTTCCAGAAGTTAACTCCTGAAGACACCAGAGCTCTTCATCTGGGAAGCTTGTGCTCTATTTTTTACCACACACACACACACACACACACACACACACACACGACTCACATAATGCTTAAAATGTAACTTATTATTCATTTGTGTAGTTGGTTTTTTTTATGCTAAGCCATAATTTCATGAGGACATGTATGTCTTCCCCCACCTCTTCGAGGATTTCACAAAATATCATCTATAGTAAGGACTATGAATGAAAACTAATATTTCTTTTCTTTTTTGTAGCATAAATGTGTGTGTGTGTGTGTGTGTGTGTATGTGTGTGTGTGTGTATGTGTGTGTGTGTGTGTGTGTGTGTGTGTGTGAGAGAGAGAGAGAGAGAGAGAGAGAGAGAGAGAGAGAGAGAGAGAGAGAGACTGTCTGTGTACTAACATGTGGACATAGGGAGTGACTTGGAATTTTATTTAAGGTGACACTTGGGGGTCTGGAGAGATGACTGAGCAGTGAAGAGCAGTGGTTGCTCTCTAGAGGACCTGGGTTTTGGTTTCCAGCACCCTTATCAGTGGCACAGTGCCTGTAACTCCAGTTCTAGGAACTCTGACGCCCTCTTCTGGTGCCTGTGGGTATTCATGCAGTGCAAATACATGCGTGCAGCCAAAACACTGAACATAAAACAAATAGATCTTTTGGTGGGGTGTTTCAAGTCAGGGTTTCTCTGTGTAGTTCTGGCTGTCCTGGAACTCCCTCTGCAGACCAGACTGGCCTCGAACTCAGAAATCCGCCTGCCTCTGCCTCTCAAGTGCTGGGATTAAAGGTGTGCACCACCACTGCCCCGCAAATAAATGGATCTTAATTAAACTCTCAAGATTCAGAAGTAAATGCAGAAGACATACTAAACTGGTCATAGGATTTTGAAATTACTCAAGAATCGATTTTTCTGTAAGAGTCGAAGATGGCAATTGCTTGTTAATATATTAAACAGAACCCCAATAAACAGTGTAATGTTTTTCATCATTAAAAATTAAGTAACATGTAACTGTAAAACCCCGCCCCAGATTTAAAGCAGTATATTGAATAGAGACCTAGCGTAATCTTACTGGAGCTATTATAAGGTTTGGTAGGTAAGAGTCTTTTAGGTAGCATCCCCGTCCCTGAGGCTTTATTGCGGAATAGGTGCATGTAAGGGTAGTACTTCAGTATCTGGCCAGCACTCTCAGCCATCCGTGAGAGGAGGTGGGCATTTGAAATGACCTTGATTGGTAGATCCAGATTGGGTTGAGTTTGTTCTGGTGTTTACTGGATCCAGACAGTCTGGAATTCCCTTCTCTCTTGCTCTTGTGTGTGTGTGTGTGTGTGTGTGTGTGTGTGTGTGTTGTCCAGGAGTGAACCTAGGTCCTCACATATGCTAAGCAAGCGCAATAATATTGACTTATATTCCCAGCCCCATGTTATTTTTTATTATCAAACAAGTGCCCTATTAGTTGCCCAGGCTGGACCAGAACTCATTCTGTGGTCCAGTAGCCGCCCCCCCCCCCCCCGCTAGCCTCTTACCTCAGTCTGTGTAGTAGCTAGGACTATAAACTTACACCACCTGGCCCACCTTTTTATTTTGAGTTTGAAACTCCGGAATTTTCTACCCGGAACCGAAACATAGTGCCTCAATATAGAACGAACGTCTCTCTTAGGTGCAGACTGTGTCAGAATCACCTGGTGTGTTTATAAAAATGAAAATTCCAGTCTGTGCCCTGGATTGAGTGGATTAGAATGTTTGGAAGTGGGTTGGGGCTGGGACTGAGGAGATGGTTCAGTGGAGAAAACACTTGAGGCTTGAATCGTGAGGAGCCTCCTGGGGATCCCCAGAGCACACGTAAAACTGCACCCCATGGGAAATGGAGACCGGAAGGTCTCTAGAAACTCACACTCCAGCTAGACTGGGTTATGTATCAGGAACAATGAGGAACTCTGTCTCAAGGTTCAAGGTGAGGACCGACATCTTAGGCTACCCTCTGAATTCCACATACATGCTATGCTGGGAATGAGAATGTGTATTTTCTTTTTCCTCCTTTTTTATTGGTTAGTTTATTTAAATGTTATCTCCCTTCCCAGTTTCCCCTCCACAAACCCCCTTTCCCCTTCCACTGCCTCACTGAGGGTGCTCTCCTTCCACCCACTCCTGCCTCAGTGCCCTAGCTTTCCCCTTCCCTGGCTCATCGAGCCTCCACTGGACCGAGGGGCTCCCCCATCAGATACCCATAAGGCAATCCCTCTGCTGCATATCCAGCGGGATGTGTATTTTCAATGGGCCTATTTTCATTTTTAAAGAAATACTTATTGGTATGTGTATGGACGTTTTGTCTGCACGTATGTCTGTGTACCATGTGCTCTCAGAGACCAGAAGAAGAAGTTACACCCCCTGGGACTGAAGTTATAGAAGGTGACTGTGAGCCGGGACCTGAGCACTGAGACCTCAACCCTGAGTCCTCTGGAAGAACAGCCACTGCTCTTGAAGCACGGTGCCATCTCTCCAGCCCTCAGGCCCAGCCTAGTTTAACAGCTTGTGAGACTCAGACACACGGTGAAGTCTGGGGATCACTGGCTAGGAGGACAGTGCTAATGGTGGCAGAGGCGTAGCTTGGGTCCCAGATGTCCAGCTAGGCTGCACAGTCGAATGCTTCTCATTGCAGTTGTGATTAGGAAGCCCTGAGGGGCCTAAGAAGGTGTGTTGGCTCAGGACAAGCCATTACTACTGCATGGGAACATGAAAGACAAAACAGCTTTAGCCAGCTCTGTACAAATGGTGGGCATGTAGTGTGGCTTTTCTATAGAAAGTCATGGCTTTCATTAATACAATTTCTTTAGGGGAAATGCATTACCTTCTCCGGGCTCCATTTTCCGCATTTAAAATTACGGAACATCGAAGCTCATGATCTCTAAAGCCCTCTTCAGTTCTAAAAAAAAAAAAGGATAATTTTACATTTTCCTCATAAACAAGCAAGAGTCAATTTTGCATAGATTTATTCCCAGTACAAGCCAGATAATTGAGATAACAAGTCAGGACATTATGTAGAGGCAAAGAGTACAGGCTGGGGAGTGAGGGAGTTAGCCTGTGATCCGGGCTCAGCCATTAACTCTCATGATGGCATGGGCTATGTTATTTAATGCCTCTGGGCTTTGCTTCACATGCAAATGAGCATTCTGAGCTAGACAATTTCAAAGTTCCCTTCCTCCCAGCATTAATTTCTTTCAGGAGTGAAGATGAAATAAGGCCATTCTCAGATGGAAAAAAAAAAAAAGATAGAAAGAAAAACAGTGAAGAGAATTTAGCTCTTGCAAATGTTAAAGGAAATTTTCAGAAGATAAGTGTTTCCAGAAGGAAGCCTGGATCATCAGGGATGGAGGAAGAGCAGAGAAATGGAAAATATCTCCGTGAAGCTGATAGATACTTCTTTCTTCAAGCTCTTTAAAACACGTGGGGCAGTGGTTGGCGTAGTGGTCAACTTGATACAACCAGGAATCATCTGGGTGGAGGGTCTCCATGAGGAGTTAGTTGTCTATACTGGCTTAGATTGTGTGTATGTCTGTGGGAGATTGCTTGAAAGAGTAAATTAATTAAAATAAATCTAAAAACAAGGTCAGGTGTCCCAGTGTCTCTTGTAATCTGGTATTGGGGAAAGAGGCAGGAAGAGCTTTGAATCCGCTGGCAAGTGACTCCAGGCCAATGAGATATCCTGTCTCAAAGGAGACAGATGGTATAACATGGGAGGGTGTCCTCTGGCTTCCACATGTGGACATACATACACAATGCACATATATGCATGCCTGTCTGCATACATGTGTACTCAAATAGACACCCATACACAACCCCAGGAATCAATATTTCTGTGCATGGCAGTATGTACCTAGAATCCCAGCACTCTAAAAGCAAAGGCAGGAGGACAGCATGGAATCTACAGCAAGAACCCGCATGATAGAATATAACTTAGTAAGATGAAGGGACATCCCATTGAGACGCACAACGGCAGGGTAGATCTGAAAGGCATCATGCTGAGTGAGAGTCCAGCTTCAAAAGATTTTATGCTGTTTTAGGCTACAGTTCCATGATGTCCAAGAAATGAAACCAACCAACCAACCAACCAACCAACCAACCAACCAACCAACCAACCAACAAACAAAAAAACTACGGCATTGTCATTATCAGAGTGTATCATTGGTTGCCAGGCAACAGGGGTGACAAAGGTTAGCGTGTAAAGGAGTGGTGTTAGGTAACTGGGTGATGGAACTGTTCTGTGTCCTGATGGTTATAGGAATTCACATGTGTGAAAAGTGAAGTCAGTGTTATTGGTCGTTTTCCCAGTTAGTGTTGTCGCTAACTTGACAGAACCCAGAATCTCTTGAAAAGAGTCCCAGTTGAATCATTGTCTTTATAAGGTTGGTCTGTGGCCATGTGTGTGAGGGATTGTCTGCGTTGTTAGTTGATGGAGGGAGGCTCAGCCCTCTGTGGGTGGCACCATCCCCAAGGCAGGTGGCTCTGGGCTGGATAAACAAGTGAGAGGTAATCTCTGATCATTAGTTCTCCCAAACAGGAGTCAAGTGCAAGCCAGCAAGCTCTTGCTCCCAGGTTCCTGCTTTGAATTCCTACCCTGAATTTTCTCAGTGATATGTACTGTGACCTGGGAGTGTAAGCCAAATCATCCTTTTCATCCTTAAGTTGCTTTTGTTAAAAGAATAATTAGCACAGTAACAGCATAAAACCAGTACAGTTATGTTAATCACAACCAAAAGGGATTTTTTTTTAAAGGCTGCAAGTGTTCCTTCAAAAAGAATTTTTTTTTATGTAGTCTAGCTTACAGTAGCAAAGAAGTAAAATAAAATGTCAGTACTCATCTACAGGAGGATAAGTTAATAAACGTGATACTGCCATACACTGGGAAACAGCTCTTAGGATAGAGGAACATGCCTCTATATTTTCAATGTCGATACATCCTCAGGTTGCATGAAGATACAAAGACTCATGATGTGCATATGAATGGAATGGGATTTAACTGTTTAAATATGTTTTAAAATGGGAAAAGTAATTCTTGCTATTAATATATAAATACGTATGTGGTAAAATTATAAAAGAATATGGACAAGAATGATGAGCACTGTCCTAGTTTGGGTGAGTTTAACAAATCTGCAATCGACTGGGTGGCTTCAACAGTATGGATTTCTCACAAGTCCAAGAAGAAGGTGCTGGCAGATCTGGAGTCTTATGAGGACTGTTCTTGGTCCTCAGAGGCTATCTTTTCATTATACCTGCACATTATAGCGTGGTCTGTTCTGGACTTTCACCCTCCTATAATTCATTAACCACATCCACCAGAGCTCCATCCTCATGTCTCCATTACCCCTCTGTCCCCAAGTGCCCCATCTTCAATCATCTTCCCCTTGGGGGATTTTGGCCTTGACGTTTGAATCTGAACAGAACAGTCTACAACAAGCAACAAATTCAGCAGTGCATTTCTCTGTGGGGTGGAAGGGAGAGACGGGGAGTGTCAAAGCATGTTGAAGTCAGAAAAAGTTGCATGGCTATCTGTGGCTACTGATCGCATTGTTCTCCACATTTGCCTGAGTATTGATCCGAATGTAGCTGTGTTGGGAGAGTTCTTAGCCAGCACACCTGGGTCCCTGGGTTAAATACTCAGAACCACATAAAGCTGGCCATGGTGGCACATGTATGTAACTCTAACACTAAAGGGGAGACCAGAGGGTCAGGCGTTCAGTGTCATCTTTGGGCCTGTGTAGCAAGTTTGAGGCCGACTTGGGTACCTGAATTCCTGACTCAAAAATTCAAAGCAAGCTTGGCTTGTTTTATTTCGTGGTTTTATATCCTGGGTCATTTTAGTTTTTTTTTTTTTAAACTTTAAATTAATTTTCTTTTCTGAGATCGGCTCTCACTAAGTAATCCTGACTTGTCTTGGTCTCAGACTCACAGAGATCCACTGGCCTCTGCCTTTTGAGTGCTGGGATTAAAAGAGTATGCCATCATGTTCAGCTAAATTAGTTTTTAATGGGCACATAAAACCACAAAAGTGTACATTTTATGAGATGTCATGTGATGTTTGGGATGCATATGAGCGTCGTGTAACATTTAAATCAGGTCAAACACCTCTGCCTTCTCAAATATTTACCCCATTCTTAGTTTACTGAATGGACATCTTTAATAGTAGTGTGTTTTAACGGGAAGGGGAAACAAGGTTAATAAAAGTCAAACATTTACCCCATTTCCCAACAGAGGGGGAAAGCTGGAAGCTGGAACACTCTTGAGCTAAACCAATTATATTTACATTTCAGAATGAGAAGAAATCCACAGACCCTTGTGTATCAAATTGTTTCCAACCCTGATAACTCCGAGCTGTACCCATGCACAAGATCGGTGGGCTTCAGATGCCAGGGTGACCAACAGCTGTGTCTCCTAGTACCGCGTAAAAATAGCACATTCAATCCATGTAATGGAATGGGTATTCTGGCTCAAAGTTCAACCTAGAGAGTCAACACAGCTAAAATGAATAGACACAACTCCAAAGAACTTGGACAATTAACAATGGCTTTCACAAAATAACTTCTGAGGGGGTGGGAAAGAGGAAATTATATTACTGAGGCAGGCCACACATTTTTATAAGGGCTTTTGCTATGTTTGTTTGTTTGTTTGTTTATTTGACAGTGTGCTTGTGTGGGGGCCAGAGGGCATCAAATGGAGGTTGATTCTTTCCCCACGGGAGCCCAGAGGCTTGAACTCATGTTGACAGGCTTGACAGCAAGCGCTTTTATCCACTGAGCCGTGGTGCCTACCCCGAGATGTGTTTCTAAACATCTTTGGTACATTCTCTGTCTTCACAAAGTGTCTGCGGCCTCTTTTTCCTCCCTCCCCCCTTCTGCTCCTGTGTATTCTCCCACCATCTATTTTCTACTCCAGTCCTGTCCCAGTCACACCTAGGAGGAGCCTCTGCACCATTTTTATTCCACTTTCTATGCAGCGCAGCTCAACAGCGCCATCTTAGTTGGCTGCGTAATTAAAGGAGTCTTCTTTCCCAGAAGGACTTCATATGTGTGTGATGTGACAGCACGCCATTTATTATAGCAAATTGTGCAGTTGGCTATATTAAGTTAATTGGATTCTGTCAAACCATGATTCAGATTATTAAGAGTAATTGGGATCAGAGTAATGACGTCATCTTAACTTTCATACCTCATCTATTTATTTTTGATTTTTGAGGCAGGGCTTCACTATGTCGTTCACAATATAGACTATGCTGCCCTTAAACTCACAGTGCTAGGGTTAAATAAATCCTCTTCTCCACTAACTCTCATATTGTAAAACATAAATTTAAAAATCAGCTGACTATCTCAACTTAGTGGGGGTTTAATTTTCAATTTGGAAGGAAGAATGAAAGATCAAAAGCTATTTGTCAGTTTAGGATCAGACAGATGACCATAGCCTGTGTATGTAATGAATTCTTTCTCTCTGGGTTAGACTCAGCCACATTTGAAAATGGTCTCAATGCTGCCTGTACTTTCTCTTTGTCTGTCGTCAGATGTATGGAGACCACACCACGAACAAAACTCTGGACCTGGCCTTCAGCTCAATAAAGTGTTTCACCGACAGATGCTGCTTATAAAACCACAGCCCTCACCTCAGAACATTAACAGATGATGAGCTTCCACTCCGCTTTGGTGTTCTAGAAGGATGAGACAGACATCATCATCGGAGCCCGTGGTGTCTCTTGCTGGAGAAACCATTCTAAAGCCATTTAGTTAGCTCTGCTATGAAAGGTGACTTAGTGTATTTTTGAGTTGCTAAACCAAAATAACAGGGGTTGAGTACGTCATAAAAAAAAAAGAGGTGTATCTTAGTTCATGGGTCTGTCTAATGTCAGTGGACACATCTGATCAGCTACTGGTAGGATACTAGAAGGAAACAGAAGAGGTCATGTGGTAAGAGTAGACTCAGAGAGTATGCCGAGGATGCCAGCCATGACTAATCCAGTACTGTGAGTCCCAATCCAGGCCTGGAAGAACTAACCCAGTGAAGTGGAAACTTCTAGTTTGTTTGGAAAGTCAAATGTGTCAAATGATGTTTTGCTAGGGCACACATGAGAAAGAATGTTTTCCTGAAGCAGACACAGGTGAAGAGATGTTTGGGTACAGCAAACATATGAAAGGACACTTGATGAAGGAGTATAGATTTGACCCCACAGACAGTAGGACACGAGCACTGAGCATTGCTTGGCTCTGCCTCGCTAATCTTCCCTAACAACATTCACGTATTGGTTCGCCTTACATTGCGTTGTTGAGTTCAACTTGTAATAACATTGCCATTTAGAGAAACTCACCCGAGAGCTGCTTGTGAGGCTCCTGCAGGCAGCTTAAGGCTTCTTCCTCGGGGTTTCTTCAGTGAACCACTGAACTATGGCTGCTGGTTCGTGTGTGGTGTCTGCCTGCCTAGAAGACTGGTCTGCAGCTGCTGAGCCGTATTTGGCGTTTGCTATGAGACTGAACTGCTGCCAAAGATCAAGCTCCTTCCCAAAGAATGATTGCTGAACAGGTCCGCTCCCCCCACATCCTAATACCTTTTCTCTTTCACTACCTCTGCTGGGTGGTGGGCTAAAGGAGGGGTTGAACCCTTATTAAAAGTAGGTTGCCAAAAATGTATGCCTACAACCCAGCCTCTCAAGAACATCAATGCATTCGTGAGATACGATCCCCATGACCCCAGCAACTTCTTCAGGGCCCCTCCTCCTCTGTATAACTCTGTGAAGGTCTCTTAACATTTGATGAGCACTCTCACACCCCAGCAAAAGGGACCATCTCTGATGATAGCAGCAGCGAGAGTCACAGTAGGCAGAAGTAGCTCATTTTCAGACATGTGTATCTTTTATTCTATAAATAATATTTAATCTTTGTAGTTATATATATATATATAAAGTATTTTATAACAGCAATGGTGTCTCCCTTCCTTCTCCCTCTTTCCCTTAAATCACATCCTCTTTCCTCGAATCAACTATTTCAATGTGCTGTGTATTCATCGTCTCTTCTGACTTTCTAATGACCAAGGCAAAGTAGATAAAAGCAGCACACAAGGGATCATTTTCCCCTTACATTTTCATTGAAAAACTAAAAAAGAATGACATTGGTTAGGACTGGGGAGAATGGAGTTGATATTTGATAATATCCAGTTAGGACTAGGAGAACTCGCCAAACATTTCAAAGGGACGTTTTAGAGGAGATAATGTTAAGTGGCGAGAGTTGTGAGAGGCTGTGGAGAGAACAGGTGGCAAGAAGGGACTAGGGAGATTCCCTCACACCCAGCCCAAGGCTGAAATGCAGGCAGAGGGCTCACCACTGGGCGCTAAGCCCTGGGTGGTGCAGATACTTTCCTGAGAGCAAACTATGTTATTCAGTAGATGGGATGGGAAGACAGGGCCTGAAGCCATGACTTGAACTACACACAGACACACATGCAGCCAAAGCATCCATACACACGAAATAAAATATCTTTATTAATAAAAATAAATTAAAAAGTCTTTAAAAAGAAAAGAAAAAAAACCCGAAGACCTACTAAAGCAAAATAGTGGTTTATGTACAAGGCAGATATGTATTGATTGGTTGCCATGGATGTGTACTTATTTATTTATTTTTAAGTAGTTATTTATTTCCTGTGTATGTCTGTGCCTAAATGTATGTCTGCATACCACCACATGCATGCAGGAGCCCATGGGGTTCGGCAGAGCCATTGAATCCCCTGGAACTGGGGTTATATATGGTTATGAGGCATCATGTGGGTGCTGGGAGTTGAACCTGAGTCATCTGCAAGAGCAGTAAGTATACCACTAAGCCATTCTCTAGCTCCATGTATGGTTATTTTATTAGATAGCAATGTGTTAATATAAAACAGTTACATTATGGCCCATTCAAACATATCTTTGTGTACATTTCTGTGTAAAGCTTGGGACTTTACTGGCTCATCATTCAATAAACATCTGTGGCACACATGCATGACCTTAGCTTCCTGGGGCTGCTGGAATATCATCCCATAAAGCTGCTATAACAACAGAGATTATTTGTCTTATACTCATGGACACCAGAACTTGAAACCAGAGCCAGGTTTCCTCTGACTGCTTGTGGGGAGAGTCTGTCCTTGCCTCTTCCAGTCTTCAAATGCTTCTGGTATTCTTTGGCTTATGGCAAAATCATTCCAAACCCCAGATTCTATCTTCATGGGCCCTTATCCTCCAAAGGTGTCTCCCCCTTTCTTATAAAAACTTTTGTCATTAGGTTTAGGGCTTAACAGATCATCCTGAATTATGCCATTTTGAGATCTTTAGCATGATGAGTTTCACTTTTGCAAAAGTCTTTTGTACCTAAATAGAGCTGTGACTCCTGGTTTTGAGTGGGCATATGCCTTGTATAGTATGGCCAAGGGTGAGTAGCATTTAACGACTGGTTATATAAGCAAATACTTAACGTTCACAGAGGTTGCTTTGGGTGGTAGAATCTGCAAACGATCAAAGTTTTATTTTCTATGGTTTTGGGTTATCAGCATTTCTATGAGTTTTGTGCACAGGACTCTGAGCTACTTTTGACATAAAGAGAAATCAAAATAAAATCCAGTAATTGACCCATAAAAATGAAAAAACGTATATGACAAATGACTCTGTGGTTCTCAAAACAGAAGTAGTTGCCTTCTACGTTGACAGGGAGATGGTAGAAGGAAGTTAAGAAGCTCAGGGAGAAGGGCGAAGTCGCACAGAAACTACATTCACTTGTGCCCTCTGATAAATACAAAGCAGTCCAGCGAGAAAGCTGACACAGCTGGTAGCCAAAAATACACACGTAGCTTTGCGGGTATGTTTGAATCCCAGCACACCGAGCCTCTGTGCGCTTGACATCTGCAGCAGAAGATCAGTTCTTGCTCCTTCCTACATCACTTTTGCTTAATGTGCAAATCTCTCTTTCTATGATTCATTGATACATTCTTAGACGATTGGTCATACCATCAAAAATCGGATGATCCGTGACGTCAAGAGATCTGAGGCTGAGAGGTGTTTTCAGAGATGTGATTTTTCTAAAACGGAAAAGAGGAATACGCAAGTACTTACCAAGTCAGGGAGTGATGACTTTAAAGAAACTTTCTCTTTGAGTTATAGCTGTTTGATTTTTATCTTTTGACAATGAAGCTTTTTGTTATTGTTGCTATTATTCTAAAGCTTGAGCCTGTCGTTTAAAACACAACTGAAGAGCAACTGTTGGGCTCTGGATTTTAAATGCTGTTAGGAAGAAGATAATCAAAAACCTATATAATAAAAAATAATCATCTAATAAATCAGGAAAGCATGAATTACGATCTTTTACAAACACTGGTTTTAATCGACGTTTATGTATACTGGTGTTGACATGTTAAAATGTTAATGTCATAAACTTAAGATATCTAAAGTGTAAGAGCAAGCCATGGCTTTTGAAGTTAAGAAATCTTTTTCTCTTAAAGGCTGGAGAGTAAACAGTTGGGACTTTGTCAGCCAGATGGTTTCTGTTGTAGTGACTCATTTCTGTACTGTAGTACTAAAGTGGCCACAGATAGGATGTAAACTAATGGAAATGGCTGTCTTCCAATAAAACTTTATTTATAAAAATAGAAAGGGGTCCAGAGTTAGTTTGCAGATGCTGGGTGTTGACCCCTGGGAGAGAACATCAGGGAGCAGAAACAGTACACCAACTGCAGTGGCTTTCTGGAACTGAGAAAGCTGATTTTTATCTGCTTTGTGGTTTCCTTGTAAGGAGGTAGTGGTAACAGATTTTCAGGTATATGTGATTTTCTTGGGAGATTAATTGGAGCTCAGTGATGACTGACATAAGAGGAGGAAATAAAATGAGCTCCTTTGTGAAATAAAAGGCTGGGTTCTCAGAAGGAGAACCGTTTCGATGAATCTGGCGACAACGCTCCCGGCCATTGTGTTCCCAGAATGTGTTCAGTGTCTATGTGTAAGCCGATCTTCACAGACAAAGCCTTTGGAAATACGAGTTACACGTTGAGTGACTTTAGTTCATGCCGCAGGAACTGGATAATAATCAGAGATGATACACATGGGGTTTGTGCGACTTTCTATACTATATTAGCAATTCAGCTTTATTCATTTTTTTTATGTAGTATCCAAGTGCATGATAAAACTCAGGAGGCTAATGAGATGACAAGAATGAAAGCCATTTTGGAAGGACGGTGAAGGTGTATGATGTTATTGAAGTAACCGAGTTAAAGCAATGACAAAGCAGAGAGTGTTAAGCCCTTGAGTGGAAAATGAGTTAGTTGCAGTGGGTAAGACTACCTGTGTGGATAGTTTGGGATAGTTGAGGAACTCACTAATCTTCCTTCCTTTGGAATTGAATGATTTAATAATTTCTTAATCAAACCATGTGATAAGATAGGAACTCCTTTAACCATTTAGCATCCTTTGGGCCACTTGGGTTTCCCTGTTGAGCAGACACGGAATCAACTAGGAGCACAAAAACAGATCTGAGGCTCAAGGGAGTCGGTAGAAGAGTTGCATGCTGGGTAGAAACTCCGAGCCATGCTTTGCCACTGGGAGGAGTGAAGTAAGAAGTGATTTTGTTTGCTTGTTTTTTTATCAAGAAACCAGAAAGGGCCCATGAGGAGAGAAGAAAATCTAAATCTGATCATATTGGCCTATGGCTGGAAATCATCCACCTTGTCCACTGTGCGGGGAGAACTCTTTCGGAAGCCATGTGTCATGGCGCGGTCACCACTCTCAACGTTGTTGAATTCATCTTCAGCCCCTTCTTGCTATGGACCTTGGGTCTCGTATGAGATTGTTCCTACACCCCACTGTGTACCACCTAGCCCACTCAGGCAGAGGTGCCCACATTAGCATATAATCTTCAAATCTGTTCCACCTGTTTATACTGAGTATCCCTCATTTAAATATTTGGAAGTAAGGGTGGTCAGCAGTGAGGCTGGCATAGACATGCCAGTACATTCCTCCAGTGTGAGTCAGCTGAAGCGTTTCAGGAGAATGCTTCAAGCTGGTTGGCGGCTGTCAATCGGGCGTTTCACTAGTTGCCACAAAGGTTTGGTGATTCTTGGGATGGTGGAGCGCCATGTTGGCTTCTGTGCTCTCGTCTTTCTTTTATGACAGCAAGATGACACAGCCTAGTCCTCCATCTTCTTAACTGACAACATCTCAGAGAGAAAGGATGGATGGGGAAGAGATGGGTTTCTCTTTCTTTTGGCGGCAGTACAATGTTTCTTCGTAGCCTTTGTGACACTGGAGAGCTGGCTTAGTCGGTAAAGTGTTTGCCTTCATAGTTAGGAGGGCTTAACCCTGATCTTAGAAGCCATGTAAGAGAATCTGGATGTGGTATGGTGCTTGCTTGTATGTGCAGTACTGGGGAGCCAGCCATACACATGCAGATAGATCTCTGCACTCCAAGTCTAGCCTGTGAAGCAATCTTCAATCCAATGAGCATCTCTCTCAAGAAGATACTTGACGACTGACATCTGAGATTAACCTTTGGCCTCCATATACACCCCACACATATGTGCATGCAGAGCTGCCCATCCTCACACACACACACACACACACACACACACACACACACACAGAGACACACACACACACACACACACACACACACAGAGAGAGAGAGAGAGACAGAGAGAGAGACAGAGAGAGAGAAAGAGAGAGAGACAGAGAGAGAGAGAGAGAGAGAGAGAGAGAGAGAGAAACAGCAGGGCAGAGAAGTGAGAGGGGGCGGTCAGGGTTTCTATTCCTGCACAAACATCATGACCAAGAAGCAAGTCGGGGAGGAAAGGGTTTATTCAGCTTACACTTCCACACAGCTGTTCATCACCAAAGGAAGTCAGGACTGGAACTCAAGCAAGTCAGAAGCAGGAGCTGATGCAGAGGCCATGGAGGGATGTTCCTTACTGGCTTGCTTCCCCTGGCTTGCTCAGCCTGCTCTCTTATAGAACCCAAGAATACCAGCCCAGAGATGGCACCACCCACAAGGGACCCTCCTTCACTTGATCACTAATTGAGAAAATGCCCCACAGCTGGATCTCATAGAGGCACTTCCCCAACTGAAGCTCCTTTTCCTATGATAACTCCAGCCTGTGTCAAGTTGACTAGCCAGTACAATTGACCCCTTGTCAACTTGACACACCAACATATCACTATTAAGCCTCAACCCTTACTTTCTTATTCATCCCCAAGATCTCAATAATGTAAAAAGTCCTTTATGTCTTCTCATTGATCAAGTGTGCACAACATTTCTGCCAGGTATGCCTTAGGTTGACTTTGTCTGCCCCAACAATATGGTGGAAATTTGTCATCGTGGCAGTGTTAGAAGGGGGAGGTTTTCTTGATTTGTGTCCTGTATGCGTGTTTCTTATGTTGTTTAAAGTTTACTCTTGTATTATTCAAATGCTGATCTCTCCACCCTCATATCTTGTCTAAATCCAGAGACTCTCCCGTCTCAAGTTTTGTAAACAATTCTTACCACTTACTCTCTGCCTTCTCAATGGACGCTGGTCCCACGATGGCTGAGCAGAAGACAGAATAGGGAAGAAAGTTATGTCAGCCAGGGCAGGAGAGAGACAGAAAAGAATTTCAGGTCCAGATGAGGAGGAGAGGGTCTGAGAAGACACCATGAAAATAAACATCTGAAGCCAAAGAGTCAGATCAATAATCACATGCAGGTATCAGAAGTCCTGACTAGGAGGCTGAGAGGTTAAGGTGGATCCTTTACATGTTTAGCTATTGAGGTGAAATAAATTTTGTGTTCTCTATGTGTTATAGGGGACCAGGAAGACAAAGAAGTACAGCTGCCAGATTAATCCTATTACTTAAACTTATATTAAAATAATTCATTTAGAAAAAGAAGGGGGAGCTGACTACAAGGGATGATTATGGCCTTAAGAAACACACTCATCATATGGAACTGGGTTCATGCTTGTCAGAATGGCTTGCTGCAAGAAGAGTCTAGCCCTTTCTGGTTGTCTATATTGCCACAGTAAAGGGCAGGAAGCGAGAGAGGAAGGGACCTAGCGGAGGATCTCAAGAGAAGTGAGACATTAGAGGGTCTTCAGAGAAAGGAGAGCTTTGTTAAAGGAACACGGGGCGGGCCAGTGGACAAGACATAAAGAGAATGAAGAAATGTGAGTCTCTGGCAGCTGAGGAGGTGGGAGGGGAAGGTTCACGTGTTAGACAAAGTAAATGATGAAAACAATTGGCAGATGTTTTAAGATGAGGATAAAAAAAGCCCAACACATCAAGTTCACAGTAGCTGCCAGGGAGGCAGAAATACTCCTCTATGGAATCACTGAGAAAGAAATATACAGAGAAAAGAAATGCGCTAGACATGAAGGGTTAATTCTAGAGAAGATTTGGAACATGAAGATCAGGAAAATATTTTTCTTCTTTTTGTAAATTTAGAGTGGCAACTGAAAAGGGAAAACAAGCAAAATACAACTGGGAAATTAAATCTGATAACCAAATGGGAATAGAACCACATTTCTTGAGGGGAGAAGAGAAATTAGTCATAGAAAACAGTAATAACTTCTTCTTTCTTCTTCTTCTTCTTCTTCTTCTTCTTCTTCTTCTTCTTCTTCTTCTTCTTCTTCTTCTTCTTCTCCTTCTTCTCCTTCTTCCTCCTCCTCTTCCTCTTCCCCCTCCTCCCCATTCTTGTCCTCCTCTTCCTCCTCCTCCTCTTATTCTTCGTGCTCTTCTTCCTCTTCATTTTTGTTTTTATTCCAACCTCCTGCTGTCTGAGACATGACAGAGGATGCTTCTCAGATCCCATGTTTTACTTTCCATGGTTGAGAGACGCTATGTGACTGTTAACACTGTTCATAATAACATAAGGCTCTGTTTGCTTAATCATCCTCAGTGTGAACAAATGGAAAATTGGTTTCTGAGATAGAGTTTTCAAGTCAGCTCTCTTGGGACGTGTTCAGGACAGTATGTCTGTGACGTTAAGCTTTTGACACACCTGGAAAAGCAACCACGGAGCCTGCCTTAAGTGGAAAGAGTTGTAAAACAGACTTAAGCACCAGACAGACTCAGATTAAAAAACACTTTAACTGTGAAGTTGAGGGGAATAATGCATGTGAACTTTTCACTAGGTGTCAATGGGGTAGCTGGTGAAACCTGAACAGAGGTCCGGCTATTAATTAGGTAATAGTAATTTAATCAAGGTTAAACTGGTTTCCGGACTCACACACTGGCATTGTGGATATGCCTCTGTTTGCTGGAAAACAAACTTCAGTGTTCAGGAATTCCAGCAGCAAAAGATATCAGATAATAAGCTTACCTCAAGAGATTTATGGGTGAAAAAAACACAACCATTTTTTTAAGTACTGTACTTGCAAAGTTTTTGTAGATTTGTATTTATTCCAACATTTAAAAATTGTATGCATGAATTTTCCAGCCCAGCATCACCACTTCGAGATATGCTTTAGAGAAATGCGCTGTAACATGGAACTAAAGAAGAGGATACAATGATGCCCATGGCAGCTGAGCTTACAATAGCAGAAATGAATGCAGGCCAAACAGTGGTCAGCAGGGAGGGATGGATAGTCAGGAGACAGAATTCTAGTCTAACAGTAGAGTCCAGTGCAGTTGTTAGAAAAAATGGAGAATATTTGTTTACTGCCATGAGACACAATGTTAAACACAGAAAGTTTCAGCTAAGTATACTTCTGTGTGTGTGTATGTGTGTGTGTGTATGTATGTGTGTGTATGTGTATGTATGTGTATGTGTGTGTATGTGTATGTGTGTGTATGTGTGTATGTGTGTGTATGTGTATGTGTGTGTATGTGTGTATGTCTGTGTGTGTATGTGTGTGTATGTGTGTGTATGTCTGTGTGTATGTGTGAATGTGTGTGTATCTGTATGTATGTGTGTATGTGTGTGCATGTCTGTGTGTATGTATGTATGTATATGTGTGTGTATGTATGTGTATGTGTGTGTATATGTGTGTGTGTGTGTGTGTGTGTGTGTGTGTGTGTACACACGCGCGCAACCTGAAGAATGTTCTAGAAGCTAACAGGGGAAACTGGTTATGTGAGTCAAGGAGGGTAAGAGTTAAGAGGAAGGAGCAGTTTCCTGTTAATGCGGAATCATTTCTGCTTATTTTTTTCTGGGTTTAATCATGTCCATGTATTTTTTCTTCTAGTGATTAAAGGTTCTTAATCAGTGTCTCCAAAAGGAAAAAAAAAAACATTTCCTCTTTTATGGAGCTTAAAGGCTGTGACTCAGATCTGGTTGTCTGACAGCGTGTGTGGAATCCCTCAGATCATACCTATACCATGCATCCCAAAAATGAAGGCTCCCTTTGCAGAGATGACCCCCCTCCTAGAAGGCTCTGGGATGGCTGAGAACAGGCGATGATCTCCTGAGCACATAGGTTTCCTGCATATGGTCAGCTCTTCTAAGAAGAAAGAGAATTTGGGGTCAAGCAAACTCAGATCATTTAGCCAAATTTCCACATCAGACAAGTCTCTTTGGTCATGGGAAAGAGCAGAGAGACTTGAAGTATGTATGCAATGGATACTCTTCCCACGAGATAGTATAATCAAGTCACCTTGGCCCAAACAAGGCTCTGGGTTAGGTAGGCATCGGGGCCCCAGGGGACTATAAAGATAAGCCACAAAGGATCAAAGGATCAAAGGAATTTATAATCCAGCACAAAAGAAGAGGAAATGGTATGGTAGGTTAATAGGAATGTGGTGTACAAATCAAATGAGCACATGGGGCATTTGGTATGGGTAAGAGAAACGGAAGAGCTTGAAGCTGTAGGGCACACTGAGTCAAACTTTCAGAAGCGTTCCTAAGAAATTCAGTCTTAACTGGGCAGTTGACTCGAGCTAGAGGATTCTGAACACAAGAAGGAACAACTGGATTTTCTTTCCTTTTCTTCTGAGGCAGGGTCTCATGCAGCCCAATCTGATCTCAAACTCCTTGGGTAGCTCAGGATGACTTTCAACTTCTGATTCCCTTACGCTGATCCCCCACCCCCACCGCTTGAGTACCAGGGTTGCAGGCTCGTTCTACTTGCCTGGTTTTATGTGATGCTGGGGATTGAACCCAGGACTTTGTGTGTGATAAATCAGCACTTTACCAATGGAGCTATATCCCTAGCCCACAAGCAGGCTTGAGCAAGTATTATGCGAGATGGGCTAGAACGGCGGGAATGGGGGTCTGAATAAGGCAGCATTCAGGAAAACGGTTAGAGACAGAAGCTGTATCAGAGAATTGGACATTGCTTATCGAAGCATATGGGGGAGCCATGTGTTGTGGTCTGTGACTATAGCCCCAGTTACTTAGGTGGTGGATTCGTTGAGCTCAAGAGTTCAAGACCAGCCTGGGTAATATGATCCATTTGAAAAGTAATACACAACAAAACAATAATACCAAAAGAAAAAACAAAGAGCACAGGCGTGGTGCTTTGAATGAGAACGCCCCCGTCCCACCCCCATAGGTTCATATATGACATGCTTAGTTCCCAGTTGGTGAACTGAGAAGAACTAAGTCTTGTGACCCCTGAGGAGTAGTAAGAGAATCGAAGGTCACTGGCAGGAGCCATGGGGTGTGCCTGGCAGAGTCGGTTGGCCTCCAGGAATATTTGTCAGCCTATGGGCAGTCACAGAATAAAAGGAATTATTACTATAATTCAGGGTCGGGAATTTGTGGCTCGATATCCAGAGGCTTGAAGGTGTGGGGACTTTAAGTGTCTTTACTTCAAAGTGTGTGCACAGTGTGCTCCAGAGTGTGATTTGCACAGTGGCCTGGGAGACCTGAGATTGGCACGGAGAATTTCAGCATCAACTGTGATAGCCTACAGTCAGTTGCTTCTTGTCTTCATGACCTGTCTCCTGCCTGGGGATGGGCAGATCCCTCTGACTTGTCAGTGTGAGAATTGGGAACAGTCTCTGAGTATAAGCCCAGGTGGCTGGGTATTCACTCCATTAGTGATCACATAGGTAGGCAGCTGCAGGATAAGCAACAGGCGGTTTCCTCTGTTGCTTTTGTTTGAAAGCATCAATAATATACAACTATGTCCTCTCCTTTCTAATGTTTTCTTCATGGTATGTCTTCATATGAATCATTTATGGTAGATAGCTTCTAAGAAAGTTCTCAGAGTCCTCTGTCTCCTGGTTCCTATGGTTTTCTGTAAAAAACTATGAGCTAAGCCTAGGGATTTACATCCAGAAAAAAGAGGGAAGAAAAATGAGAAAAGAAAAGAAAAGGGATATCTCTTTCAAGAGAGCATTATAAAAATATGACTTCTGTCTCATTTGCACTCCTGGTCCCTTGCTCCTCCCACTTTCCTTGTGGCAAGGAAATGAAGGTCACTTCCAACCAGTGGCCAGCAGAGAACTGGGGCTGTCAGCCTGGCAAATGACAAGAACTGGAAACTGCCTACATGATCGCCTTGGAAATGGATTCTTCTCCAGTCACATCTAAGGGTAATACTAGCTCAGTGGATCTCCTTCACTGAAGCATAGGCATGCCTCTGCGGCAGATCTGAAGCCTGGATTCCTGACCAGCAAACGCCCTGAAACAATTAACAATGCTCTAAGCTAGTAAGTCATGGAGGCCTTGTTTGTTACGCAGCGGAAGCTAACACATACACATGCATCGTCAATGTTAAGGAGCTGCCACTCCCAAGTCACCTACTACTTTGTGTTTTCTGAATAGGAAACACTGCTGCCGATAGGACCCATTGTAAGGTGGATAGCACAGTTGGTTGTAGGATATAGCCTGCTTTTGGAGACACTAAATGTAGGGAAAAGTCTCATCTTAGTGCACATGGTAGCTGCATCATTATAAACATGCACAGAATGTTACTCTTCATGGATGACTGGTGGTGAAGAACACAGTCTTAAGTTGTATATTTTAAAAGATTTATTTTACTTTATTGACATGTGAGTGTGGGTCTGTGCATGTGTGTGCTGGTGCCCATGGAATTCAGATGAGGGCTGTGCATTCCCTGGAGCTGGAGTCGGAGGGGGTTGGGAGCCGCCTGAAACCTGTGCTGGGTGACCAGCAAGTGCTCTTAACTGTTGAGCTAGCTCTCCAGTCTCTTTAATGGTTCAGTGCGGCGTTTACCTTCTCTCTATTGCAAGCACTAAGAAATATGCATCTTCCTGTGACTCCTAGGACCATGGCTGCCGGTGGACAGTCCTCTTATTTATGTTTGCTGTACATTTGCCAAACCTCCTCTCAGAAGGGAGGTCTGTCCCCTTTGTACTAGTAAAGTCTACCTTTCTTCTTTCTTACCTTTTGTTTTTTTTTAAAGTGTCAAACCTTAGGGAGTTATTTCTTCAAAGACGTGGCATATCTTTATGTCATTTTCTATAATTTGATAAAAAGATAAAGCTTTAGTTTGCCCAAAGCACACACAGGCTTTTGATTTCTAGTTTTATTAGAAATCTGGTGACAGATCTTTTCTTCAGGGCTGAATAAATCTTTCTTCAGATAAGGAAATGCTTTCTAATCTTACATGAATGAAGTAGGGGTTCTTTTAAAAGTATTTATTAGTCTTACTTATAAGATTTATTCATAATTCGTTCTTGGGAGAAAGCTCAGTCAGGAAAGAGCTTGTTTGCAAGCAGGGGGACCCTAGTTCAGTCCCCAGAGGCAACAGAGAAAGTCTGGCATGGCGGCATACACTCGTAACTCCAGTGGTGAGATGGGATGGCTTGCCAGCCTGGTCCACTCAGTGAGTTTCAGGTCCCAGTGATAGGTCAAGACTCCGAAAAAAGAGAGGCTTATGGTGTCCTGAGGAAACCACTTGAGATTGATCTCTGACCTCTACACATATGTGCATACAGGCACACACATAGCTGCACACAGGGGTGTATACACACACACACACACACACACACACACACACACAGAGAGAGAGAGAGAGAGAGAGAGAGAGAGAGAGAGAGAGAATCAAGGTATGTAAGATCAAGGTATGTAAGAGCTTGTTAACCTATTTCTAGGGTAGCTGTGTGTGTCACACTAGTGTTCACTCCTATAGACTTTCTCTTGACTTTGTGTACAGATCATGTATATAAAGAAGGTTGCAGCTGGCAGTGGTGGTGGTGCACATCTTTAATCCAAGCACTCAGAAGGCAGAGGTAGTTGCATCTCTGAGTTCAAGACCAACATGGTCTATAGAGTGAGTTTGAGGATAGCCAAGGCTACACAGAGAAACCCTGTGAATAAGAAGGAGGAGGAGGAGGAGGAGGAGGAGGAGGAGGAGGAGGAGTAGAAGGGGAGGAGGAGGAGGAGAAAGAAGGAGATCATAGAGCTGGGTGGTTTATTTTAACATGGGGTGATTGTGTGTGTGTGTGTGTGTGTGTGGTGTGTTGTGTGATTATATATTTCTCTCAACATCAAAATACTCTGTAGCGACAGGCTTTGCATCTGCAGATTCAGCCAACTGCAGGTAGAATATATAATTCGAACGAGAAGCATCCATATAGAATGTGTATAAGCTCTACTCTTGTCATTACATCCTAGACAATACAGCACAGAAACTATTTACACAGCATTTACGTCAGTTTAGTTATAGTAAGTTATCTAAAGATGATTTATAAAGAAGGATCTGCCCAAACTCTATGCTAGTATAACCTTTAATTATTTTTTTGACATTTCATATGTATTCGTGTGCGAGTGTGTTCATGTGTGTGAGTTCACATGTACACGTCTCATGATGCCCAAGATGACAGTCTCAGATGCTCATCCCCACCTTCTGCTCGCTTTCTGATGCATCACTGCAGAACAGCCAGCCTCTGAGCTCCCAGAAGCCTCCTGTGTCCGACCCCTCTCTCGGGACGGGCAACAGAACCACAAATGAGTGTCCATGTCTGGCTCTACACAGTGTTGGGAACTCCAAACTCAGGTCCTCATGCTCCACCAGTGAGTTCTTTACCCACAAAGCCATTTCCATAACACCCCCACCCACCCTCTCCACACACCATTTTGAATGACAGACTTCGAGTATCTTTGAGAGGTCCTTGAGGCGATTCCCTTTCCAATGTCAAGGGACATTCTTCAAATGGCCTTTTCTAGCCATTAAAATAGCACAGAGGTTTCTCCAGTGAATTTCTCAAAAAAGACCTTTTTCTTTTTTTCTTTTCTTTAAGCCGTCCCTGATTGATGGATGCTTAGCTTTATTACAGAGGTGACGATGCATTGGGCAGCTTGTTCCTTTTTAGTCCCTCTTGGCCTCTTTCTGAGACAGATGAGCGCAACCAAATTGCTGGGACCAAGGGCAGACAGACATGGTGAGCTTTTCCTTCATCTAGCTAAATATTTACCAATGTTTCCCCTTTCTGTTATTCCCTCTGCAAAGAAAAAGAAAGGAAACTCAGATTATTGAATTAATTGATAAAAATCAATTAAAATTAAATTAAATTTCTCCTTGATGAGAGAGACGAAACATGAGCTTGTATTGTTTTGTTTGGGGGCTGTAACATGTAAGATATTTTTGCTTTCAAAAACCATTATTTTGTCCCCAGGCAGAATTACTCTATTGAGAATGCAGGATTTAAAAAAAACTCAGTTGAAAACCTTTTGTGTGTGTGTGTGTGTGTGTGTGTGTGTGTGTGTGTGTGTGTGGTGTGCATATGGAACAGATACATCCTTCTTTTATGAGACCATGAGATACCACATGGACTCTGGTGACCTCCCAGCACTGTCGCTGGTCTGAGGAGTTGAGTGTAGGATGGATAACATGCTAGGGCATTACCATGCCCTCCACAAAGCACAGGAGACAGTGCTAATCTGTTCTTCCGTGTATACTAATTAACGTCATCAAGAGTCACCAGAGGGCCTGAAAGGAGATCTCTGTGGCTAAAAGTGCTTGAAGACCTGACTTCAGATTCTGGCGTCCATATATCAAGGTAGGTGTGGTCTCACACAGGTTTGAAACCCCAGTGCTTTTGGGGGTGACGGGAGGATCATCAAGCCTTAATGGTTTCCAGCCTAGCTGGAAAATCCAAGCTCCAGAGTCATGGAGAGATCCTGCCTCAAAGGAGGGAGGCAGAGTGGTCCAAGAGAATACCAGAGCCCCCTCTGCACACACGAATACGTAAAGCACATATACATACATCACAGTCTCTCTCCCACACACTACAAATAATGGACCTCTAGAACATCAGCAGTGATCATTCATGGAGAGGGGAGACATGGAGAAAGAAAAAGCAATGGGCTGGAGGTTTACCCTCACAGCAACTTGCTCAGGACTACGCTTTGCAGTAGCTCTGACCAGTTGAGAAGATGGACGTTCATTCCCTGAATGATGCTTTGTGACAGGCAGGTGGAGGGCTGAGGAAAATCCCCACCCCGTCTCCCAAGACATAAAGATTGCAAAGTGAAAGCAGTGAGTGTCAGGAATAATTATCTGCAGATCTTTTTGACGAATTCAGCAACCACGTTAGGTACGAAGGCAATTAACATCAAACGTGGGAGAAGATGAAAGTCACCGAGCAGGGAGGGCAGGAATAGGGACAGAGGCATAATCCCTGTCTCCATGCTCCTAGTGACAGCAAAGGCACTCCTGCCACTTAGATTATGAACCAGCTGGGGCCTGATCTCCTGTCTGCCCAGCTCTAGCTGTGTTACATCGGGCAAGTAAGTCACTTGTGGTTCTGGGCCTCGATTGAGCAGGTTGGGCCTGAAGCAAAAGTTTTGCACAGGTCACTTGGGCAGAGGGATTTGGTGTGAAAACCAGTTCTAAGTGCAGCTGGAAGCTAATAAAATGCTAACTTAGGGAGCAAGAGATGGCCTGGAGCGCTTGCAACCTTTTTTATGTATGTATGTGCGAACATATTTATTCTCAGTTATGGCTTTACTTTACTGTGCAGTAGAAAGAATTACGACCCGTTGCATTGAACCTTTGACTTTATAGGTGTTATTTATGGCTTTAGGATGTGATTTGTAAAAAGTCAAGTTCTTTGTAGATTGATTTAAATAAAAATAGCACATAAAGGTTGTATATTGGTATGGTTAGGAAAGACTGCAGCTGATGCTTCTGGAAGGGATAAAGTTTGGGAAACACTGATTTGTTCCACTTTTTCCTTGTATTTTTTTTCCATGGCCCATGATGTAGAACAGGTCTATCCGGAGGGTTTAAAATCATCCTCATGTCTTCAGCTTGGAAGGAAGGATAGGGAAGGAGTCTCCAAGGTGATTTCAGGATCTTTGTCTGGCATCTGAAGCATCAACACTATCCCCTCTAAAAAATATCACTAATCAGGGATGGAGATATGACTCAGTCGGTAGAAGGGCTTGCTGCTAAGATGGATGACCTGAGCTAGATTCCCGGAATCCCCATGGTAGAAGGGGAGAACTGACTTCTGAGAGTTATCTTCTGACCTTCACACACATAGAAAACACACACACACACACACACACACACACACACACACACACACATTCATGCACAAACGTTCATAGAGATCAATTAGTTAAAAAGTGCCAGTAGCTAACATTTTTTTAGGGTTTATAGAGTTGTCCCCATTCCAAACACTTTATGTATTTTGAATCATCTACACTTACAACCACACTGGCAACTGAATCAGTTTTCATCATTGCTGTCCTAATGTAACAGATGAGAAGATTCAGGACCAGATATAACATTGCTTATGGCTTTAGAGTGAGTCTGTAAAGATCCAGTTTGTGTGTGTGTGTTTGCTGTACATTTATGTATGTATGTATGTATGTATGTATGCATGCATGTGTGCTCGTTTGTGTGGAGAGCAGAGGTTAACCTCGAGGGCCATGTCTCAGGTGCCATCCACCTTGTCTGTTTTTGAGGCAGCCTCTTTCACTGCCCGGGAGCTCACTGATTAGGTGGGGCTGGGTGGCCAATGAGCTTCAAAGATCTGCTTTTCTGATGCCTTGCGCATACCGCCACATCTGCATTTTATATAGATGCTGGGGTGTTGAACTTGGATCCTCATGATTGCATAGCAAGCACTTTATTTATTGAACTGTCTCCCCAGTCCTTAGACCTAAATCTTTATAATACACCTAAGTCTTTATAATACACCTAAGTCAGCCCAACTAACCCCAGCATCTGCTCTCTTTCCCTGACAGTTGAGTAATTGCAAGCACTCCCTGAAGGAGAAATATTTCTCACTGGGCTACCGAGGGAGCCTCCTACTTTATTCAGAAACCTGACTCTGGTTCCATAGAGCAGAGTTTTTCACACTGTTTTGAGCTTTCTGAATCACACGGGGGACCTTGTGTGAACTCGAAACTTTTTTGGGGGGGTTTTCTAGACAGGGTTTCTCTGTGTAGCCCTGGCTGTCCTGGGTAGAACTCATTCTGTAGACCAGGCTGGCCTTGAACTCAGAAATCTGCTTGCCTTGCTTCCCAAGTGCTGGGATTAAAGGTGTGCACCACCACCACCCGGCAAAACTTTTTAATTAAGTGAATCTGGTTTGGCGTCCTGAATGGTTACCTTTAATCGTCATCTTGATCCAACATAGAATCACCTGGGAGGAGCATCTCAATGAGGGGTTGTCTACGTTGGGATGCCTTGTGAGCGTGTCTGTGGGGTGCTCGCTTAAGTTAATTGATGTGAGAAGACCCAGGCCAGTATGGGCGGCACCATTCCCTAGCGGGGAGGGGGCTGGGAGGAGGGTCACAAAATGGACCCCTGGGGGAAATGGAGCTGAGCACAAGCAAGGGAGCTGTCTCAAGCTCTCACCATTGTAGATTCCCTATAGTGATAGACGGTCACCTGGAATTGTGAGCTAAATGCAACCATTTTGCTTTCCAATTATCTTTTGACCAGGGTATTTTAGGACAGTCACAGAAACCAAACTAGGACAGGCCCCCAAACATAGCATTTATAACAAGGGCCCAGGCACCACTCTTTCTGCTGAGCCTTAGTTTTGGAAAGAAAGGTCAAGAGCCTTTTATGAATGCAGGAAGCACCTCTCCTGCCCTTCCTTCCCTGGCCCTGTCTCCAGGGCAGCCATTGAGTGCCGGTGTGCATGAAGCTGGATTCCAACTTGTAGCACAGAGTCAAGACACTTGGCATTCAAAGGAGACTTGGTGTGGACCCAACCACGCAGGTCTCCCTTCTTCTTTCATTTGTTGGCTAAGAGCAAAATGAATGAGTATCCAGTTCCTGGGGTGCACACTCATGCCATTACTTTTCAGGGAAACAAGCCCCCAGACTCTTGGAGGGAAGCTTTGGCCTTAGGACTGTGCTTGTGGCTGTAAATCATCTTTGAACTTTGTGGAACGTCTTGGGCCTTTCCTTCAGAAGTCTTTCGAAATTGTTGATGTCCCTGCCGTCTGTAAAGAGACAAACTACTCTTTCATCTGAGCTGACTTGGCATTGAGACATGGCCTGCCTCTCCCTTTGGCTTGTTGCTTCTAACCTCTTCCTTTCTATCCTGTCCTAGTCCGCCACTGGAGCCCTGTCACTCCGCATTCAATGGTGGGTATTGTCACACGAGTGAATCTCACCCAGTCCAGGAGCTTAAGTGTACAAGAAAAACAACTTCTGACATTTTGAAATTCAGTCTAACTCCTGTTTAACCATGAAGGTGGAAAAGCTTAATCTCAGATAATATGAAGTTTCTTCCGGTGCTTGGATTCTTTTTAAGTTTTAGGAACATAATCTTGTTGTATGGGCATGGGATAAGACATCTGCCCCTCCCCTTTGAGCGTCCCTTGTTGGCCTAAACATGACACCACAGACTTCCTTGTTCCTCTTGGTATAACTCCTTCGTGGTCTTACTCTTTCTTAGTAAAGGTGTTTTCCAGGAAATATTTTATCAAAGTTGTTAACTCTTTCCTGGCCTCTGACATCATTAGCTTTGAAAACCTAAGAGCCAGGAAAATAATAAATTCTCTGCTTTCTTCTTTACCTGCGCTATGATGAACCAAGAAACATGGTTTCTTTTTTTTTTTATTAGATATATTCTTTATTTACATTTCAAATGATTTCCCCTTTCCTGGTCCCCTGCCGAAAGTCCCATCCCCCTGTTCCCCAATCAGCCCCCTCCCGCTTCCCTGTCCTGGTATTCCCCTACACTGCTGCATGGAGCTTTTCCAGGACCAGGGCCCTCTCCTCCCTTTGATGTCCAACAAGGCCATCCTCTGCTGCCTATGCTTCTGGAGCCATGGGTAACTCCATGTCTACTATCTGGTTGATGTTTTTGTCCCTCGGAGCTCTGGGGATACTGAGTGGCTCATATTGTTGTTCCTCCTATGGCGCTGCAAACCCCTTCAGCTCCTTGGGTCCTTTCTTTAGCTCCTCCATTGGGGACCCTGTGCTCAGTTCAATGGCTGGCTGAGAGTGGCCCCCTCTGTATTTGTCATGCACTAGCAGAGCCTCCCAGGTGACAGCTATATCTGGCTCTGTTCAGCAAGCACTTGTGGGCATTGATAATAGTGTCTGGGTTTTGTAACTCTATATGGGATGGATCACTAGGTGGGGTAGTCACTGAATGGTCTTTCCCTCAGATACTGCTCCACACTTTGTCTCTGTATCTCCTTCTGTGGTATTTTGTTCCCCCTTCTAAGAAGGACCAGAGTATCCATACTTTGTTCTTCCTTCTTCTTGGGCATCTTTTGATATGTGAATTGTATATTGGGTATTCTAAGCTTCTGGGCTAATATCCACTTATCAGTGAGTATATATACCATGTGTGTTCTTTTGTGATTGGGTTACCTCACTTAGGATGATATTTTCCAGTTCTACCCATTTGCCTAAGAGTTTCATGAATTCATAGAAATATGGGTTTGATGGCTATCAAAGTGGACGTGGGGACTGGAGAGATGACTCTGTCAGTAAAGTGCTTGCCACATACTCAGGAATATCTGCCCTTTGATCCTCAGAACCCATGCTAAAATCCAGATGTAGTGGCATGTGCCATCCCAATGCTGTAGGAAGAGAGGGAGGAACTAGAAATTTAGAAACACTTGGGGTGTTTCTGTGCTGGCTTGAATCTGTGACCTCCAGGTTCAATGACATAAGGTAGGGGGAGATTGAGGAAGACACATGATATTGACTTGTGGTCTTCGCACTTATCCATACAAATGTACATATGCAAACACACACACACACACATGCATCACATGCGTGCACACATGTGTGTATGAATGCCACACCACATTGGAAGAAGGTCAGTATGTGAAATCTATCACTTTTATATGTGAGCTCGTGTGAGACAACAATCACACAACTTGTGTGGACTCAAGCATTTCAATCTCCTTCTACTCTGTGTGAGTTTAGGCCAATGTTTTCTCACTGAGCTATACCACCAGCCATTGACTCCATTCCTATTTAAATGGTGCTGTCCTTCTCTTAAGGGAAATTCCTCATAGTTGTCCTCTTGGCAGGTTGGCTCAGCCTATTGCAAAGAAGTCCCAGAGAGCCTCCATGCTGGAAGGGGCAGGGGATAAGAGAATGCATCTGAGAATGTGGCTGGATCAGAGTTTTGAAAATGGCGTTTCTTCATCTGCTCACCCATGGTGGGTGAGTTTACAGTGAGAAGTGGGAAAACTAGGGTTAATTAATTTAGCTAGTGAGATGGGACTCCTTTTAGTGTGTGTTTACTGTGTCAAGGTCAAAGACATAAGTGTCGGAGCCAGAAGGTACATTTGATTATTGACCCTGGCACTTCCTGTAGAGTTGACCTTGGGCAAGCCATCCAACCTTGCCAGATTTTCCTATGGCGATAACAGGAGCAGCTGGCAGGACGGCTGCCATGTCTGAATGAGGTCTGAGTACAATGAGCATACCTCCCTTGGTCAACCCAGGATAAATGTAAATATTATCTTCTAATAATAAAGTTGATACTTTGAAAGCTTCATCATTTGAAGTATGTCCAACGATGCTTTGTTTGATCCTCATTTGTGATAAAGGAAAAGGCCCCAGAGAACCGAAGGCCTTTATTGAACAGACCTTTGGGCCTGCAGGCAGCCCGAGCTCTGGGCACGAGTTCTTCAGAGTCTTCGCCACAAGAAGTATGGCTTCACTATATCTTTGAGTGTATCAGTTTAGCAAACTCAACACCCTGATTTTAATATGCGAGACTCAAAGACTAGCCCTCTTCTGCAAGATGTCTTCACATCTTGTGGGAACCATGGGTTGGGTTGTATCTGTTCACATCACTCCCAGAATCATGTCACTAATGAGGCACCAGTTGTAGAGCTGGCAAAGGGGAGGGCATTTCACCCCGAGCAGGGAGCTCATTTGCATTAATTGAGGCTGAATATTCACAGGTTGCAAAGCTTCAGACAGGTTTTCACAAGTCCTGGAACAGGATGACAATATTTATGGTGGTCTCAGTGAACACTTTCTGTGGGAGAGCTCATAAATATGGAGAACCCTCACTGTGCAGTCACCAGCATGGTTTCTGGGCCTCTGCTCTTATTTTCTGGTCTCCTTTTTTTTTTTTTTTTAAATATAATTTTTTTTAATTTTCTATATTCTATGTTTACATTCCAAAGGCTTTCCCCTTTCCCAGTTCCCACCCACCATAGTTCCCATAGTTCCTCTCCCCCCCAACTATTCCCCAATCATTCCCCCTCCCCCCTTGGTTTCTTTACTAAACTGGATGCAATCTTTACATGCCCAGGGTCCTCTCCTTTCTTCTTCTTGGGAGTCATTTGACTTGCTATTTGTGTCTTGAGTATTTAGTGCTTCTGGGCTCATTAATATCCACTTATCAGTGACTCCTGGGCATATACCCAGAGGACTCCCCTGCATGCAATAAAGACACATGCTCCACTATGTTTATAGCAGCCTTGTTTATAATAGCCAGAAATTGGAAGGAGCCCAAATATCCCTCAAAGGAGGAATGGATACAGAAAATGTGGTATATTTATACAATGGAATACTACTCAGCAATTAAAAATAATGAATTCATGCAATTTGTAGGTAAATGGTTAGACCTGGAAAATATCATCCTGAGTGAGCTAACCCAATCACAAAAGAATGCACATGAAATGCAATCACTGATAAGTGGTCTCCTTTTAATAAGCAATTTAAGGTTGGGAATGACAAATATTTACCAACTCCCGAATTTCAACTAAAGTCAGGGGTTACATTTCCCGGCTAACCCTCTTAGGCCTTTGGATATCTTCCAAGAGCCCCTTTTCCTATCTTTCCATTTTCACCCTTGATATGTTCCTTCACCTTTTTTTCTCTGCCAACACAACATAATAAACTCCATAGAAGCAAAACAATATCATCTCATATGGCAGAATTCATACATTATGGGGGTATAACTTTCTGATTTCCCTGGTCTCTTTCCTTAGAACTCTAGAGTTTAGAATTTCAGTCCTGCCTTTACTTACTTTATCAGAAGATTAACATCCCTTTTCCTGTATACTATACAAGGATAGCATAGGGAATACAACAAACAGACAATTTTGTTTTGTGGAATAGCATGCAAATAAATAGAAATTAATATTGACCACACAACCAATAATAGCAATCTATATTTTGAGCTGAAAACATAGGTCAAGAAAAACATGGGGATAAATGGAGTTGAAGTGTTCTAAGGTCTTCACTGTTCCTAGAAAGTGGATAAGTAACTCACTCAGATTGTGCTTTGATAATTCTGCTCTTATCAAGTATATGTACAACACTTAAAGATTGATGTGTGAGGTTTCACATTAATAGAGGAAAAGACAGGACAATAAAAAAAAATCCCTACCCTTAAAGTCAAGAAGACAAAGAGGGAACAATGAATATGTAAAAATAAAAGTACACATTGAGTGGTTAGAATATTTATGACTATTAAGGGCTACATCGTGTCCCCTGGTTCACTTGTTCAGGCTGTAACTCTCCATATCCGAGAACCTGGCTCCAGCAGGAGTTAGGCCAGTAGGCAGTAAGTCTGGCTGCATGTGGTCATTAGGGTGAGCTTTTAACCTAAAAATGATCTTTTAAGGAGACAGTTTAAGAGCAGACACTCAGAAGAGAGACCCTATGGAGCCAATGGAAGATGGCAGCCATCGCTAAGCTGGGACACGTTGTCTCAGAAGAAACAACCTCTTGCTCTCAGACAGAGAGCAAGATACCCGTGGTTTGAGCCAGATATCTGGTGGACAGAAGCTCCAGTAACTACGATAACTGCTTAGATTTGTCATTAGTTACACCAAATGTACGTGGATTGTATGTTCCATTTAAAAGATACAAACTGGAAGCAGTTAGGCACCTCAAGACATTTATGCCACGATTGTGGCAGTGGGCACCTCTCAGCAAGCAGTTCAGTGTTGTACCATCCAAACTCTACAGGTGGGTGTCGTTGGTGGCTCATCTCCTTCACCACCCTTCAATGGCACCTCCTGGTGCTGTGAACGTTAACCATCATGGGCAAAGCTTGAAGTTAAGTTCTTACTTGCTTCCTTTGGGCTCTATATCCAGAGCGTGTAGTGTGCTCAGCAATGGTCTTACTGTTAAGTTCCATTGGGGATCTAAGAGCAATGACAGCAGTTTATGTTGTTAAGGAAGCCTCTGGGGAATATCTTACCAAAAACTTGTGGGGAGGCATCCTGCACCTGGGGCTGGGATTTTGTTGTTGTTGTTGTTTTTTTTTTTTTTTTTTTTGGAAAGATGTGATTTCTGGGAGCAGCCTTAAGCATCAATGGAAAGTAATTCCAATGAAGCTAACCCCTTTAAAATCACATTTTAGCTAGTTTATAAAACAATAGACTTTTTTTTAAAACTAATTTTATTTTTGAGAGTATAATTATATAATTTCTTCCTTTCCTTTTGTCCCTCTAAACCCTCTCATGTGCCCCACCTTTGATATCTTTTTGGCCTCCTTTTCTTTAGTTGTTGAGAAACACACACACACACACACACACACACACACACACCCTTCTCAGATCATATGATGTCTCTCTCACTCACACAGACACAGACACAGACACACATACACACACATACACACACATGTATGTCTCTTTCTTTCACACACACATGTACACACACACACATGTATATACATATTGTATGTGTGTGTGTTTTCAAGGCTGATGATTTGATGTTGGATAATCAGTTGGTATGTTCCTTAATCACCTGTAGTTCTTTGCCCAAGGTCAAGGCCTCCTGGGTTTCCCTCATTCATATTGATATGTTAATTAGTTTCATAGCTGTTCAGGTTATGTTTAGGCAGCCATTTAAGTGAGACTTCATGGGAGCAGCTTCTGAAATTTCTAGGAGATACATGCAATCTTATGACAAACGTCTTGTCCTCTGGCTGATAGAATCTTCTTTCCATTCCTTCTTTTGCAATGATCCATGAGCCTTAAGTGTAGGCGTTGTTTTGTAGATGTATCAGTTGGGACTGGGTTCCACAATTCATTTTGATCGGATGTGGTTTTCTGTAGTGGTCTCTGTCTGTTGCAAAGAGAAGTTTCCTTGAAGAGGGATGAGGCTTGCATTTACCTGTGGGTATAAGGACAAATATTTAGAATGTAGTTAGGGATTATACGGGCTTAGTAAAGTGGCATTTGTAGGTTGTCTTCTGGAAACCATGACCTCACTAGTCCTTGGTAGTTGCCAAGGTTTGCAGTACCAGGCATGCTTTTCTTCTTGTGGATTAGGCCTTAAGCTCAATTAGAGAGCTGTTGGTTACTACCAAGGTAAGTGTTCCACCACTGTCTTGGTTAGGGTTTTACTGCTGTGAACAGACACCATGACCAAGGCAACTCTATCAAGGACAACATTTAACTGGGGGTGGCTACAGGTTCAGAGGTTCAGTCCATTATCATCAAGGTGGGAGCATGGCAGTATCCAGGCAGGGATGGTACAGGAGGAGCTGAGAGTTCTATGTCTTGTTCCGAAGGCAAAGGGGAGAAGACAGGCTTCCAGGTAGCTAGGACAAGGATATTAAAGTCCACTCCCACAGTGACATACCTACTTCAACAACACCTCTTAATAATGCCATTTTTCCTTTGCCAAGCTTATACAAACCATCACATTCCATTCTCTGGACCCCATAGGCTTGTTCAAACACAGGAATTTATGGGAGCCATACTGGGCCATAGCATACTAAAAAAGTACATTTAATCCAACTTCCAAAGTCCCCATAGTCTATAGCAGTTTCAACAATGTTAAAAATCCAAAGTTCAAAGTCTCTTCTGAGATTCATCCAATCACTTAACTGTAATCGCCACAGCAAGTCAGGAACCAGCTGGACAAACAACAGTCCCTCTCACGTCTCTCTTACCTTGCATTCATGAATGAAGATCACTTATCAGTCTCTTCTCATTTAGCTCCAGACTCAGTGAAACATATACATCTTAAAATAAGTAGTTATGAGATGGGCCTTCAACTGTACTCGGGTCCAAATATGGTTCAAGCACTTGGAATCCTGTAATCCTCTCTTCTCAACCATTGAAAGTGTAAGACCCGAAAGAAAAACGGGGGGCACCCCCGCACCCCACGCCTCGGAAGCCGGCACCCCAATCACAAAAGAGAAACAGACCTGATGCAATTTGCAAGAGGGATTATAATTTCCAGAGCTCTGGGGGTCACAGTCTTACCATGCAGGGTAAAAGAAGTGAGTCACGTGGGCAGACTCAGATTGGCTTTTTATAGGCTTATAACAGAACCCGCCTACCACAAGCTTCTAAGCCAATCAGTTCAAACCATCTGAGCCCGCGGTCTCTTGAACCTATCAGCCTCCCATAGAGGCCGGAAGAACTAGTTAAGTCATTTCTGCTTACGTGGCCACCACGCACAGGGTCGTGCCCACCCTCCCCCACTGGCAATAGGGGGACCCAAGTGCCCCCAGGCGGGAGCTCTGCAACCCCCGCGGTGATCCTGCCAGCCCCCAGCTGCGCTTGTCCTTGCCATAGCTGCTCTGCCGAGGCAATTCGGGAAAAGGCGCCAGGGACACTCCCAGAGGTTCGAGGCCGGACCCTGGAGGCATGTGATATGTGCACATTTCTAGGCCAACAAGAAGTGGACTGAACCTCTGCTCCTTTGGGGTCACCCTAGACTCAGGCACGGGGGATTCCTAGCCTGCAACCTCATCCCTTCAAAAGCATCCTAAATTTTGTTTAAGATTAATGGTAACAGTGAGGTTTGGAGACAACTTATCGTTCCACAAATTTATATCTCAATAGCATACCACCAGAACATCAATCCCACAGTGTACTTCTTATCGAGGAAAGCGTTGCTTGGGAAAGGACTGCAGTCCAGTAGATGTTGGGCAATCAGCTAGCTCCCTGTGAGTGGCTACTTCGGAAAAGCTGATTCTTAAGATGGAGGCTTAGTGAATAATGGTGGACTAAAGATAATGAAGAAGCTAAAATGTCTAAACTCTACCCCGATGACCCGCTTGGCATTGGCTTGGACACCTAACTGAGCTGCTGGCCTACGGAGAGATCCGCCCATCCCTTTGGCACCCCGCGTTGTCCAGCTGTCAGATTGTTTTGCTGCTTGTAGACAGTGGAAGCTGTGGATAGCCTCCAGCTGTCTCAGAAAGTGCTGCGGGGTGGGGGTGGGGGCGTTGTGAGTTCATCTACTCTTTGTTTATGTGTGTGGTTGCAAAGAGATTGGATAAAGAAAGGGAGGGTAGGAGAAAGGGAAGAAAGGAGGGAAGAAAAAGGGGAGTGGGAAGTGGAGAGAGAAGAGAGCCATACATAAATATGGACAGTTTGAATCTTCCGGGATTCATTACTTTTGTTTATTGAGTTAGGACAAGAGTAGGTGAAGCTTAGCGCATGCGCACACTTGTGTATACACACACACACACACACACACACACACACACACACACAACCTTTGATAACTATAAAGAGGAAACTTATCATGTCACCATAGGGTTAACATTTGTAGCTCCAGTCAACAGTGAGGCTGATGTTTTCCAAGTTCCTGGAGGAGGTATTTTGATTGTGTTCCTGGGATCTTGCCCTGGCTTCCCATAGCTTCCTTGGGCTGTGATCTCTGTAGAAAGAACTCATATGAGATGCACAGGAGGTGGGTTAGAAGACCGGCAGAGTTTATTACGGAATCATATGAGGCCCTGTCAAGGGTAGAAGTGGGCAATGATTGCCTGTCAATATGAAAAAAGTTTTGCTCTCAAAGGGAGTAAGAGAGTTTATTCTGGAGCTGAACACAGTGACTGTAGCCCGAGGGCACAAATGCAGGCTATCCCGAACACCGTGTTCCACATGGCGGATGGTTTCAGGAAGCATTTATAGTAACAAACAAAACAAGGTCATAAATCAAGGCACTCTTAAATACAGGTGGTCAGTCAAAACTACAGTCAGAGAGAACAGTAGAAAGATAAGCATCACAGAACTGAGGAAGTACTCCAGGTCAGAGGTTTAAGTGAAGATGAGATACAAATGATGGGGAAGGGACAGGAAAGGGCAGGCTAACCCAAACTAAGGACGTTAAAGAAGTCTTACAGAAACTAGTTTGCAAAGTAATTAGAAAACCCACTACAGGGCTGGCGGAAGAGTGGTCAAGAACACTTGTTACTCTTGCAGAAGTTCTGGATTGCTTTCTCGCACCCACATCAAGTAGCTTTCAACTTCCTAAAACTCCAGTCCTAGAGGGTTGGAGGTTCTAGGCTGGCCTCCAGGACATCTCACAATACATACATAGACAAGCAGGCAAACACATACACACAAAATAAAAATAAGCAAGTCTTTTTAAAAATGTTGTATATGTTTTTAAAAAGGAGTTTGAACAGATGTCCTCCATGGGTGGATAATAATACTCCCTGAAGGTATGTTGAGTTACTAAGTGAAAATCTCTGTGTCAAGCACAAGATGCCACAAGAAGACTTATTGGTCATGGAGTCCCCAGAGGCACGGAAATGACACAGGCTACTGGTGTTACTCTCGATATCTCACCATAACTAAATGTAAGGCTGTATTGCTGGAGGACACCACTCATTTTGATGCAGTATATAGAGAAATAAACCTCAGGTGGCCAGAGAACTCTCTCTTTGTTGGCTAGCTTACAGAGTGCTATAAGGTACCATGAAGTTTGCCTGGGAGAGAAAAGACTTCAGTGGTCTTCCCTAGCACTGCACCATACTTGTCATAGTACCATCCTGCCTGGAAAGATGTGTGCAATGGTACAATAGTGGTATGGCAGTTATAGGAGTAACCAATCACTTTCTGCTTGGATATGAAGTCTAATACACAGGAGGGATTTCATGCCTGGTCCTGTAAACCTGGCCCAAAGCCCATAACTGGGGAAACTTACTGTTGATGCTATGTTAAATGATCACTATGTCCAACTGCCTTCTAAATTCTTATGTTTATACCCATAGATTTGTGCTGATCTCAACTTGGATCAGAGAAGCCTCTTTTTCCAGTGGGTAGGGGTTAACATAGAGTATTGTTATTGGCCAAGGTGCCATGCACAAGTAACTGTGAGTGCTTAGCTGTAATGGAACATCTATAGAAATCTCCTCTCATCTGATGTCGGTCTCCTACATCCAATATCAGTCTCCTACATCCATCATCAGGGACCATTGAAGAAGACTTCTGGCCATAACAGAACTGTTGCACACATCAATTTACAGCAGCTATCATTAAGTACCCAAGACCTATACAAGATGAAGCCAGTCAAAATTCCAGAATGAATGGGAAGGGGCCATAGACTCCACGCTTGACAGGAACTATTGGCAGTTGAAGGTTGCTGAGGACAGGAGAGTCACTCTTCTTTGAGGACATGCCTGCTGGAAGGTTGCTAATGTTCCAGTGGTCTGGGCCGCATCCATATACATATAGGCAGTGCTGACTGAACTGAGGAAGCTATCAAGAGCAACAACAGAGCCAAAAGGAAGATATGACGTTTGAAGGGTGATAGGGTGGATGGCAGTAGGAAGAGTTGGAGGAAGGCACTGGTGCTGAATGTGACCAGAATATGTTATATACAAGCATGAACTCCTCAAAGAGTAAATAAAAGGATTTGAAAATGAAAATGAAAATTACACAAGGTGATGATTCCCCCGAAGGCAGGGAGAAAGCTGTCATGGCAAAATGAGAATGCTACTCAGCTCAGCCTGATTTTACTGTAACAGTAACTATCAACTCAGGCCCATGAGATTAAAGTGTGTTTACATTGACATTCTTAGCAAAGTATATATGGCGTCCTCCCTAAGAGGACTTATTGTTGGCTTAGAAACAATGCTCTAGGTAAGGGTCTAAGGGGAATGACTGGGGTAAACATATGCTCATGGGAGGGGGGTCAGGATTGGCCTGGCCCTAAGATAACACAGAAGTCATCTAGGCTCTTGTAAAGTACAAGTGACATCGCTCATGAGGATGAGTTTTACAGTCTAAAAAGGAATGCTCAAGGTTTTAAGGGGGGGGGGAACGGGATATTGTTTAAGGGGAAAGGATATTGTCTGGGATGAGTAAATTCTGGGAGATATGGGCAAAGCCTGTCTCACCAGATAGCAAAGGACCACAGGGTTGGAACACTCCATCATTCCTGGCACTCCAGGAGGAACAAGTGTGCACCTCTTTCCACTGGAGAGGTAAGCTGCACGTTTAGCTTTCCTGGCCTCTCCAGTGCTTATCTGTGTGCACGGGCCATTTTTACCCTCTACAACATGGTACTCATCACATGCAGAGACACACACACAGACACACACAGACACACAGACACACACACACACACACACACACACACACACACACACATTGTGGAAATGTTCAGTAGGCAGGTTACAGCAAAGCAGGGACATCTCTACTGTAGGTCTCAGATACTTTCTGGTGGCATTTTTAGATGTTGGGCTGAATGTCCATTAATACATTCCAGGCTCCTCTGAGTCTACTAGTTTGTCCAAAACTCATGTAAGAGATCAGATTATAAAGAAATAAAGAAACAAGGAAAAACAATCAAACCCATAAAAATGATAAGAGATTGCCTAGTCAGGAAAATACTTGTACAAACACGAGGACTCAAGTTTTGTCCCCAGAAAACACACAATGAAGCGGAGAATTAGCAGCATATGCTTGTAATTCCAGCGCTGGAGAGGGAGACACAGCTGGACCCCCAGGGCTTACTGCTAGCCATTTTAGCTGAATCAGCGGGTGCCAGGGCAACAAGTGACTTTTTCTCATGTGACTGAGAAAGACTCCAAGGTTGCCCTCTGGTCCTTATGTATACGTGCCTGCATACACATGTATACACACACACACACACACACACACACACACACACACACACAGCCTATGAAAGGAGCCATACACTCCCAGGGGATGTTCTTCTCTTAATGAGCCTTAACCAAGTCCTGCTTTCCCAACCTTTCTCCTCTTCATCTAAACGACAGCTACATTTTCACATATCTTAAATCACAGGAAGGAACAACTGTAACCGACTCTCCCTTTTTTTTGCCTGTTACTTCAAATTCTAAGAAGAGATTTCCCCCGCCGCCTTTACTTACTACTATTTTCACTTGCTAAATTAGTGGTTACCAGGGACGTGAGAGGTGGGGCTTGAAGCTGATTGTGGGGAGGTGGCGGGAGGTAGGGTGCTATCCATTCTCATTGACCTCCAATCCTGGCTGACCTGCTTAACTTTTCTGAGCCATCTAATGACTGGACTACATGGAGTAATAAATCCTCTAAGCAATTATCTGTGGCCAAGGGCTGAGATCACGCCACATACAGTAGCTACAAGATGTCCATGACTCTGGATAAGGGACAATAGGGAAATCACAGGATGCTGGACCTCTGGGACAAAACCCCTCCACTCACGCTTCAGAATCAAGTCTGAAGTACAAGGAGGGCAAAGGTTTGTTTATTTTCCCCAAAGTCTAACTCTTTCCTGGGAACTCCTTCTTCCAGCCGCTGATGATAGGCAGATGTCAAGGATTTGGCAAAATGGCATTTCACGGAATCTGGAAGGGTTCAGAACTTTGGGCTGGAAAAGCTCCAGTTGGAAATGTCGCTGGTTTCTTGAGTGAGAGATGAGTTCACTGTCTCTTGATTGAGGAGAGGGATGAGCAACCACTGTAAAGGAAGGGCTCCCTGTGGCGGGGTGGAGTCCCTATATGTTCTCAGATGGCATTCTGGAGCCGGCTCTGTATAGTCTTGGAACAGCTCAATTTGATACTGCTAATTTCTAACAAGCCACCTCATGGCTGGACTACCTTGGGCAATGTATTGCCATGCAAACTGGGCGTCTAGTTAGGATGAATCTGGTTAGTTAATCTGAACATAAGGGGCAAGCTGTGGTGTGTGGATGGGTTGGGTAGAAGCCCATGAAAGAATACAGGTTCAGGAAAATCTGGTGATTGAGAAACACCCTGTCTGCTACCCAAGCACCCAAGAGGTAGGAGCATGCGAAATTCAAGGTTATCACAATCTATATAGGGAGCTTGAGGTTAACCTGAGCTACATAGGGCTCTGACTAAAATGTAAAACAGAATTGGCTTATGAGGAGTAGGGAAAGCCTTGGACTGAGAAGGCAGACCAAGATTTTCCACATAAGCAAATAGCTACCCTGTAACACTCTCTATGACTCTTGTAACTCTTGGAGAATGTGGCTTTGCTATTGCCAGAGGCAAGGGGCTCAGTGACTATCTTGCAGAACCCAGAATGGTGCCCTCTGCTGTCCCTGCCATGCTATGGACAAAACCTGAGACCTTGGGCATGTTAGGTAAGCACTCTAACATGAGGCACTCAGTCCCAGAGTGCTCTCTTGACTAGCAGCCCGGACTTTATTGCTGGAAGCCAATGACTATCCCTTTTCCATCAAATGCAATTCTGGGCTTTGAATTGCATTTCAAACCCAAACCAAACCAACAGAAAACTCAACCTAAACCAACAGAAAACCAAAAACAAAGAAACAAAAACCCCTAACTAAACAAACAAAAAAACTAACCAGGAATTTATCTTTGCTACTATGGTTGGGGTAATCGTATCAAAACTAAAGAACTAAGTGGAAATTTAATTTATATTATGAGGCAGACAGTAAGGTGGAGAGGTCTAGGAAAACAGTGGGCAAAGTTTCAAAATTAGCAGATGAAAGAAACTAGTTGGCAGAGAGGAAGGTTGGATACTTCTCTCAGACTCACTAAATCTGGCTATGTCACAGGCACAGAAGCACTCCATAGAGTCTGAAGGTGACCTCCATCAATATAAAACACTAAAATGTACAGTCTGGGGTCAAGAGTTAAGATGTTAAGGAGACATGCGGTACAAGCCATTGCAACAGTATCATCTAAAGATTTATTATGTGCTGGGGCTGAGTCTGGTGGAGAAAAGTGTGTCTAAAGCACCCCCCCCGTCACTTTAGAATGAAACAAGACAGAGCAAAGGATAGATCAGGTAGTGTTTGTGACAAACTGTGATGACTCTTTAGAAGAACAGAAATTGAAGAAAACCAAGGGCAATGGAGGGAAGTAAAAATAAAAGAAAATCAAACTACTTTACAGTGGGTAGGAATGATGTGGGATTATTATTATTATTATTATTATTATTATTATTTTAATTAGACAAAGTAATGGGGAAAGTGGGAAAGCAGACAGCTACCTATCTGTAAGAACAATTTCTCCTGTAGCCTTGTGTGTTCAGAGTTTGTTCGCCAGATATCCAGTAGGTTCCTGCGGCATAATGGGTCATAAGGTACACAAGGCAAAGAAGTGAGTTTCTTGTATAGACTGTGGCTGGGAACTCACTCTGCTGGAAGGAGAATGAGATGAGGGTTGATTAGTGGCTGTGCAGGTTGGAGGAGCTTTGGCTGGACCCTGATGCCGAGGGCTGCTATGGGGAGTCTCTAGCCCCTGGCAAGCCCTAGCATTTAGCTTGGTTTAGGTATAGAGAAGCCACTGGCTGTTGTTATGAGGGGGATTGTCTAGCTGGTTTTCTGTTGCTGGAATTGGATACCTGCGTCTACCCACACTTGCTCAGCCTCCCGTGAGGGCTTTCCTGATGTATCCTTCACGTGGTGGAACACAGCTCAGAGGCTAGCTCCAGGCTCTTCCTCTTCAGGCAAGGCCACTGAAGACACGAGGAGAATCCCACCCTCATGTTCTCTTCATCTCTGTCCCATGGGTATGTAACACATTTTATGCAAGGAAACTGGTTTCTTGCTTTGAATATCTTACCACTGTAGGAACATGTACAGTGTTTGGAGTATCCTCTGTGTTCCTGTTGAGTGACAGCCTTTTCCTGGGGAGATTCAACCGAGAGAGAGGGAGAGAGAGAGAGAGAGAGAGAGAGAGAGAGAGAGAGAGAGAGAGAGAGGGAGGGAGGGAGAGGGAGAGGGAGAGGGAGAGGGAGAGGGAGAGAGAGAGAAGAAGAAGAAGAAGAAGAAGAAGAAGAAGAAGAAGAAGAAGAAGAAGAAGAAGAAGAAGAAGAAGAAGAAGAAGGGAGGGGAGTGGGAGGGGGAGGGAGAGAAATCTATATACTCCAGGGAACCCATAATAGCACCAAAGTTCAACTTGGTGAATAAGTGAGCATTTACTGGGGTTACTAAGAGGAGTGTGTGTGGGTAAGGGTTCACTTACATGGGGGCCGAGATGACTTGAAAGCAGCCACATCCCTGCCGAGTCCTCCGTAACACAGGTGGCCGCCCGTGACAGCTGCAACCCTGAAGCTCTCTGCACAGCCTGCTGGCGTCCCTACGCTCTCCTCCGACAGAGCCTCCTTTTCTGTGCAGTTTGGATGCTCAGGCCCTCCTTCCTCAGTCCTTGCTTCCTCCTCCTTAGATCTGGAGAGATGGCTCACAGAGTAAAGTGCTTGCCTTATAAGCATCAGGACCTGAGTCCCATCCCAGCACCCAGGATGGAGCACGCTTGCCATCCCAGTCCTGGGGAGGTGGAGATAGGAGGATGCCTGTGGCTTTCTGGGCTGTTGGTCTAGTCTAATTAGTGAGCATCAGGTCCCAGGGAGAGACTCTGTTTCATTACCCTGCTCTGCTTCTGGCTTTCATATGTAGGTGCACACACAGGTATCTGCACCGTTACACACACACACACACACACACACACACACACACACACTTGCATGTGCGAGTGCATTTCCAGTATGCAAACTTCTAGGGAGGCATTCAAACAGTAAGAATAAATGATGCCATTCCTGGGTTCCTCGGGGCTCAAGAGAGTTGAGGGGCAGTCAGAGAGTGGAAGAGAAAGCCACCAGCACCTTTATAGAGAAGACAGTGCACAAGAAGAAACTAGATCCTGAGGTCCAAAAGAGTTGTGTCCAGGAAACTCCTGCCAAAGTGAGGGGTCCCTCAGGCCCAGCCACCTTCAAGGAGCTGGCCGTGACAGCAGCCTGATTCCTGGACCGCCAGAACTCTGGGAAAGGAGCTTGGACCGTCTGACTCGGAGAAATGACAAGGCTTTTCTATTTAAATACGGGTTTGTTGTGGCAGACCCGCACAGCTGTTGTCGAAATCAAAGATCGGTTTGTTAGATTATTTTTACAACCCGTGTCAGGGTAACCGCTTCCGGAAAACATCTGTTCTATAATTAGAAAATGAAGATCTTGTCACTCCAATGGAGCATAATTACTTTCAGGCATCAGAGGGAGGATTTTAGTATCATCATGAGAATTAAATGGGGGTTACTCAGATGAGTATACACACACACACACACACACACACACACACACATATGTATATGTATATACATATATACATATATATGTGTGTATGTATATATATATATATATATATATATATATATATATATAAATTTCTTCTAAGGTAACTGGGAGAGTCCAGGAGAAAGCCCATACTTATTTGCATTCCATAGGATGTAATAATATGAATCAATCTGCATGGATGTGCTAATACAAACAACTGCAATGAGTTCAGCCTAGCAATTCCACTCTGAAAAGGAAGGGGTGGATTCTAGAGCACTGAAGGCCCTTTCTGGCAAATTCAGAGGAATTCTGGGGAGCAGCCTCCTCAGTTTTCCCAGGTTTATGTGGCCTGGTAGTGACTGCAGCCCTCAGGAAGGACTCACGGGGGAAGTGGCCACCAGAGAGAGAGAGAGAGAGAGAGAGAGAGAGAGAGAGAGAACAAGTATCTTGGTCTTAGATGAGCCAGTGTCCTGTGATATGCCCTCTACCTGCTTCCAAGGTCACCACACCTCATTTTCACATATCCCCACAGTGTCCTGTGTCTGTGAATGCAGGACCAGCCCCCATGTCAGAGGGTGAAAGCTCCTGGCATAGCCCTCAGACTCCTATTCCTACCGAAATGCTTGGCACAGCCCCTACTGAGGACGATGGTACTGAATCCAAGGTGTGGTAGGTGAACCCTGAAGACTATGACCCAGTCTCTTCCACGGCAGACAAAAGGTCTTGAGTTGGCCCCTTGCTTGCTTGTCTGAATTTATCTGGCAATAGAACACACAGTGGTTTGTGTCCAGCTTTTATTTCATCCTGAAAACACAACTTCACATTTGCCAATTCTACTTGCTATAATAACCCCTTTGGGGTCAACCTGCCTCTAGCCCAGAACATACAGGTCCTGGACTCTGAATCACATGACCTGAGCTCTCGGTTATGATTGCATCATTGTCCCTCTGATTTCTGGGTAAAGAAGACTCTCAGGTCTCAACATGGAAGGAGAGGTGTGAGTATATGGTGTATCTTAGTTTGTAGTTAATTATAGCTATTATTTATATCATATCATTATAGTTAATCCTTTTAGTCAAGCACTAAGTAGGGGCTGCAGAAATAAAGAACATATATTGGTTTGCAGAAGACCCAAATTTGGTTCCCAGCCCCCATGTCATAGAGATCACAACCACCTATAACTCTAGCTACTAGTGATTTAGTGCCTTTTGCTGGCCTTTGCAGACAAGTGTACTTATGTGCAAGGATCGATACATAGACAAACAGGCCTACATGTAATTAAAAACAAAATCTCTCAAAACCAGTAATTAAAATGTATGTTCTATAACTTACACTATCACAAGGACAGAAATAACAGATAAAAATATCCACTGGAGAGGGGAGGTGGTCCTACACAATTTAATATGGAGATAGGTCCTATAATGAAAGATAAATCAGGGCTAGGGGATGGAATGATGGGGCATTGTTTCCAGTGCAGTGTCCAGGGAGCCTTCCCGAACAGGAGTCATTTGCGAAGACACCTGAAGGAAGTGATGGAGGAAGCTCTGCTTCTATTCTAAGAAGCGTGGGGACAGCTGAGCAAGGGCCTGAGGCGAGAAGAGAGTTCAGATTGTGCTTAGGCAATGAGAAAGGGGGGGGGCAGAAGCACACAGAAGAGGAGAGGAAAAGGTGGAGGAGAAGATGATGGGCAGTCAGCCCTGGGGGCTCCCCAGGCCATAGAAAGGCCATTTGCTCTGTTGCTGTTGTTGTTACTGTCTGTCCATGCATGTGCCTGTGGGTTTATGTGTGTAACACATACATGTGAGTGTGCGTGCACTAGAGAGCAGAAGAGGACATCGAGTGTCTCTGTCTATTATTTTCTGCCTTCTTGTCTTGAGAAATGGAACTGGAAGCTTTCCATCTTGGCTGGAGTGTCTGGCCATCGGGCTCGCAGGATCTGCCTGTCTCTACCCACCCGGGCTGGGGTTCCAGGCACACAAAGCCGTACAGCCAAAGCGTCCAACACAGGTGCTGGAGAGTCTGACTCAGTTTCTTATGCTTGTAAAGTGCATGCTCTTAAATCTCTTCCCAGGCCATTCGAAGAGCTTTGGAATTTATTCTTAAGAAGCCAAGAAGGTCTTGGATAGTTCTGAGAAAATGTTTGTCTATCACATGACAGAGGAGACACCAGGAATCTCTAGGGAGACAAGGAACAACTCTGTTGAAAAAAGTAGAATCTTAAAAACAAGTTCAGAAAGAAAGAAAGATAGATAGAAAGAAAGAAAGAAAAAAAAACTTATTTTTAACCAACTAATGTTTTTGAAGGTTTCCAATAAATCTTTTTATAAAGTGAAAACTTTTTTTCCTCAACATGCAATATACCAGACACTTGCCAAGCAGGGGGTTCTGCTTTCTACATTCACTCCTTCAATTTCTACAACAGCCAAGGAAGAAACTTTTAAAATTTTATTTTTTTTTACGTGTATGAGTGTTTTGCTTGCATGCGTGTCTGTGCCCATGTGTGTGCAGTGCCCTTAGAGGCTAGAAGAGGGAGAATGATCATGTAGAACTGGAGACACAGACAGTTGTGAGATGTCGTGTGGGTGCTGGAAGTAGAAACTCCTCTGCGAGATCAGCCAGAGTGCTTTGAACCACCGAGCCATCTCTCCAGCCCAGGAACTGGACCTTTGATAGCAACAGTTAACAAGAATGGAGAAACAGAGAAGGTAGATGAGTTGTCCCAACTTGCAAAGCAGCTAAACGGGAGAGGCAGGGTTTGCATGATGCTGCTAGCGCCAATATCAAGGCATGAACTCTTAAGTTGCACTTCGATTTGGGTCACTGATTTATCTGTGCTATGAGAGATGTGGCTATTATTAATCTCTGTTTTTGCACTGGAACACTGAAGTCAGAAAAGTTAAATAACCAACAAAAGATTCTTTAACTACAGCATCAAATGCAAGCGGAGAAAGAACGAATTAAAATCTCCTGCTGGGCTGAGAACGAGTTCAACTGGTAGACAGCTAGCCTGCACGGAGCTCTGTATTTCATGCCCCAAAGCTCATAATTTTGGCATGATGGTATGCAACTTTTATCCCAGCAATGATGAGGTGGAGGCAGGAAGGTCACAGTTCGAGGTCGTCACTAGGTGCTATGAGTCCTAGCACCATAAACCCTTAGGATCAAGTATGTAATCGTAACGGTATTTTGCTTGCCCACAAGCTTTAGACTGTCCAGTGGCTGCTTATGGTCTATTGTTGTCTCTTTTAGTACTTCTGTATTATTTCACTTGGCCTTTATTCCTCCTACCCATCCCTACTTATCTGTGCTCTCTGGAATTTCCAGACATTGTCCCCAAGTTCCCCTACATCCTCGATGACTTTACAGACTGCTTTTATGTGCTTACACTTACCCAATCAAAAAGATTTCTCCTGCCTACCAATTACCCACTGGACTCTGACAAGTCTCACATTTCACTGGGAACTTGAGCACAGCACACGTAAGACATAACTCTTCGTGCTTCCCCTCCAATATAGAAGTCTTCTTTATTCTGCTTTTCTGAAATGTGAAATATAGCTGAGGTACACATTTGTCATTCAGGTCAATAGTATTTTAACCCAATTAAGCCTTGTATCCAGACATCACATTCTAACATGGAGGATAGCATTTGCATGGGATCTAATGCGGGGGAGTATCCAGCAGTATCAGAGCGGCTCACATAAAAGAGCTACTCTCCAGGTCTCTGTTGTTCAGATTCAAACTCCGAGACTTTGCTAAGTAACATAGCACCATGAGACATGCATTCCTTGGTAAAAAAAAAAAATAGCTTGTTGACTTGCCCTGATGATCAGATGTGATCTCTTAGTAGAGAAATAAAGGACTCCAGGAGTCATGTGTTGCATGTTCTATGGTGGCCTCTTACTCTTGGTGACCAATATGAAAAACTTACAGGGTTGTAGCACTTGTCCTGGAGACACATCTGAGGTAAGGTGGCCACATGACCTTTGACCACCTCTGACTTTGAACCATTTCTGGTTATTTGAGCTGAGTAAGAGTTACTGGATTTTGCTTATGGAATCTTCTCTCTGTCTTGACCAGACCTTTGCTCAGAGTTGGATGTGCAAGGTACCAAAAGCCACACGACTTCTTTTGGATCTACAGAAACTGTTGTTTGGAACTTGCTTGTCAATAAATGGCAGTTGAATAAATATCTCTGCACTAGAACAGATTTAGCCTGAGGCTTGCTTCTCTTATGATCTGGAGGTTGTCAAAGGAACAGATACATGTTTTGGGTCAGTTGTCATTATTACAGAAATAGGTTGTGCATAGACCATTGACTGGTTTACAGTGAAAATGGATTGTAAGCCATAGAGCTCTCTGCTCATTCAGACACACTTTCCCAAGTCATCCTTACAACGGGCAAGTGAGAAGTCATTCATATGGACAGTTTAGAAGGAAAAGCATGAGCCATAAAAACTCTCTTGTGTTAGCAGAAGATTGCAGTGGTCAGCTGACGGCCACATTGAAGGTCAAGAGGGTGAGGGCAGGACCACACCCACTCTGAGAAGACAACTCAGGCAGGGAATAGTGAGACAGACTCCTTAATATTCTAGAAATATTGGATCCAATGCAGAGAAGACCAACAGAGAAGACCATGGATAGAAAGAACATTTGCCATTGCAATTAGCTCTGTTCATTAATATTTGTGACAGTTCTATTCCTAAAAATCAGTATTAGACAAAATTCAGGGGCCAGAGAGAATATAAGTGTAGTGATCTGCCAGTTTTGTTTTGTTTTGTTTTGTTTTGTTTTTTGTTTTTTTGAGACAGGGTTTCTCTGTGTAGCCCTGGCTTCCTGGAAATCACTCTGTAGACCAGGCTGGCCTTGAACTCAGAAATCTACCTTCCTCTGCCTCCCAAGTGCTGGGATTAAAGGTGTGTGCTACCACTGCCCGGCCGTGATCTGCCACTTAAGGTCAGAACCGTCTGGCCTGAGGAAACAACAGTAAAAGATCAAGTTCGACTTCATCCCTGACTTCTCATTCTGCATTTCTTTTGGTTTGAGACTAAGGTCAATAGTTCAGAGATCAAAAAGCAAGTCACAAATGACGTCCAGGAGATTTTATTTCTGAGTGAACAGCATGACTAACAACATATTTATCCATACATTTTAACTGCTGAACAGGATGGTGGCAAGAATGAGAAATGAGAAGGAGGGATTAGCCGGCCCAGGCCTTATAACAAACTACCAGATATGAGGTACCCATGGTGGTTTAAATGAGATGGCTTCAGTCTTAGGGTTTCTATTCCTGTACAAAACATCATGACCAAGAAGCAAGTTGGGGAGGAAAGGGTTTATTCAGTTTATACTTCCACATTGCTGTTCATCACCAAAGGAAGTCAGGACTGGGACTCAAGCAGGTCAGGAAGCAGGAGCTGATGCAGATGGAGGGATGCTACTTACTGGCTTGCTTACCCTGGCTTGCTCAGCTTGCTTTCTTATAGAACCCAATAATACCAGCCCAGGGCTGGCACCACCTACAATGGGCCTTCCCTGATTGATCACTAATTGAGAAAATGCCTTTCAGCTGTATCTCATGGAGGCATTTCCTCAACTGAAGCTCCTTTCTCTGTGATAACTCCAGCCAGTGTCAAGTTGACACACAAAACCAGTCAGTACAGCTTTCATAGGTTCACAGATTTGAATATTTTTGTATTTGGCAAGTGGCACTATTTGAAAGGATTAGGAGGTGTGGCCTTATTAGAGGAAGTGTGTCACTGAGGGATGGGCTCTGAGGTTTCAAAAAAAGTCCATTCCAAGCCCAGAATCCCTCTCTTCCTGCATATGGAGCTAGATGTAGAACTTTCAGCTACTTCTCCAGCACCGTGTCTGCCTGTGTTCTACCATGTTCCCCGCCATGATAATGGACTAAACCTCTGAAACTGTAAGCCAGCCCCAATTAAATGCTTTCTTTTAAAAGCATAGCCTTGATCTTGATGTCTCTTCACAGCAATAGAATACTAATTAAAGCAGTACCTTTATGAACAACAAAAATTCATTTCTCACACTTTTGGAGACTACAGGCACGAGAAAAGGTTGGAGTCTGGTGGAGGTGATCAAGGCTGCAGCCAGCCCGCCTGCTTCTCCTCAAGATGCTCTCGTCGCTGTCACAAAACACCTGACAAGATCAGTGTAAGGAAGGAAGGGATTCTTTTGGCTCACAGTTGGAGGGGATACAGTCCATCATTGTGGGGAAGGCAGAGCAGTAGCACAAGGCAGCAGATCAGGAAGGAGAGAGAGAGAGAGGGAGAGAGAGAGAGAGAGAGAGAGAGAGAGAGAGAGAGAGAGGTGAAAATGGTGCTCAGTTTGCTTGCTTGACCTGGGACTCTAGCTCAAGGAATGGTGTCACCCACTTTCACAGCAGTTCTTTCCTGCTCTGTTGAGCCTTTCTTGAAATACTCTTATAGACATCCAGAATGTGTTTCTGTGATGAGTCTCAATCCAGAATTCAACCATTATAGGCTCTAGACCCACTCATGAGGTCTCTATGAGTCTCAATCCAGAATTCAACCATTATAGGCTCTAGACCCACTCATGAGGTCTCTACTCTCACAGACTAATTACTTCCCAAAGACCCCCGCCTCCTAATCCTATCATACTGGGAATTAGGGTTCCAGCCTATTTCAGAAAAATACAAATATATGATTAATTGCACCAATTTACCCTGCAGTTTATGGATATATTCTGTTTGAAGTTTCAGGAGGCGAAGAAAGATTTCTCATCTGGAAAAAAAAAAAAAAGAAGATGATGAAGGGGAGCGTGGTATGTATGATTCTGATGAGTCAGAAAGAGCAGCACACTGTTCTGAAGCTGCAGCTGTTTACTATCTCTGTGTTAGACTTTTTCTAGGTGTTAGACCTTCCACCTTAAGAAGAAGCCCAGGAGGAAAGACCTCACACTGGATCCAGCATGGGGGCAAACCAGCTGGGTGTCTCTGGTTGAGACAGTGATGAACCTGTGCACTCCTTTCCGTACCTGTCTGTGTGGCTGGCTGACATCTTCATGTATGGCTGGATGAATCTGCTGCCACGGTCTCTGGAAATGCCAAGTTTCTTCCTGTGCAGTTATTCCTTAGACAAACAGACTAGACAGAGCCTAGACTGCCTTGTTTTTCTGTTTATAGTTTTTATCAGCATATGTAAATTATACATAATAATGGCTTTCATTTTATTGCCACACGAGTATAATGTAGATTGATCACCTTTACCATCCTCCCCCCATTATTACTTTTGCCCCCTGCCATTCTTGCTGATGTCCCTCCACGTCCCAATTCAAGGCTAGGTAGGGCTCAGACTTCTCCTGTCTTCTCTCTCCACTTGCCACCCTCTTCTGGCCTTCCAGCCTGGTGTTCCATGCTGGAAATGTCTAATGTTTTCACAGCAGGATGCGTTGACCAGTAACATACACTTCCCACTCCAGTGTTTTGGGATCTTCCTTGCAGAGGGAAGGCAGAGGCGTTCTTGGTGATGGTCTCCACAAGCTGGTTATGGTAGGGGGGCAAGGAGGTGTTCTCAGAGGCCGCACTCAGAGGGTCAAAGGACATGGGTTCAAACATCTCTCCCTCTTAATCCTCCTGTGGAAGGTCCTTAGGATTAAGTTCAAGTTTGAGGTGTCAATATGGACTGTAAGTGAACCCCTATCACAGCTGAGTGTCAGTAACTTATCAACCAACTCTATAACGCGTTTCAGGTAACGGAACCATGACTGTGGAAGCTGTGATTGAGGGAAGAGACTATTCCAAGTCTCTAGTGAGTCAGTCATGGTTCAGTGAGAGATCACATATCCAAGAATATACAGGCAGCTTAAATTTGTCTTGATTGTAAGTTGTAATGGAGGCTGGGGGCTGTTAGCGGGATGCCTGAAGCTGTGTAAACAGTGGAACAGTGACAACCACGACATATCATCAGACTGTTTTTCTGTAGTGAACAGTGTCTGGAGCACAAACATTCACAACCCCCACCTCCTTATATTTATCAACAGCCTCCCTACCTTGGTCTTCTCAAGTCTCAGCCCAAGGAGTGCCCTTCTTTCTGGCCTGATTGCTGGGTGTTGCAGAAGATGGATTAATGGATTAATTCCCTTTGTGTTCCACTGCATGGGTCACACTCCTCATGGCTGTACTTATTTGCTTGTGTTCCAACATGAACAAGAAGGTCCTGAGGTCTGGGGCCTTGTCTCTCTACACATTCGTGTGTCTCTACCACTTAACGTAGTGCCTTAAGAAGAACAGGTCTTTAAATGGTAATGGTAAGTAACAAACAAACCAAAACAAAATTTTCTTTACTCTTCTTGGGTGAGAAGATGAGAACTCCTCATATCTGTGGGCTCCACAGAGTCATAGAGTCTTGAACACAGTTCATTTGCTACTATATCTGGAGATAGAGTTAGTAGAGTGCTTACCCAGCATGCACTGAAGCCCTGGGTTCAATACCTAACACCATACAATCTAAGTATGGTGGCAGATGTTCCTAATCCTAACACTAAGGAGCGGAGGCAGAAGAATCAGAAGATGAAGGTCATTCTCAGTTATTTAGTAAGAATTCAAGGCCACCCTGGGCTACATGAGGTTCTTAGGTGAAAAAGATATTAAAATTCAGTGTTGCTTCTGAGATACAAAAACTGCTCATGTTTATCACCTAATAGGATCCCTATGTCATATCATTAATTGTCTAGTTCCTGTCTACTGTCTTGGTTCCAACTTGTCAAGGTGAGGTTCTTTGCCTGTAACTCTTCCCCCCCACCCCCCATAAGATCCATGCATGCATTTACAAAGGGTTTGTGTGACAAGTCACCATATTATGTTAAAAAAAAATGTGTAGGAGAACAGAGGTCCTTGTGTTCACTAGGAAAGACAGAAATGTCAAACACATAAAGTCATATTTTCAAAGGAAGAGATGTATAACCCCCTTTCCAATCAGAGGCTATGAATGAATAAATGAATGGGGTTAACAGCCTGGTGACCTCTGCATTATCTGTATGGCCAGGCCACACCTGGATCCCGCAGACCATTAGTTTATCTAAGCCATTCTCCCAAACCCTTATTGTGAGCATTGTTTCTCAGTCTTAATGGGAGATGTTACATGTACTTTACAAATGGGAGCGGAGGTGGGAAATAGCTTGATGACCTTTGCCCTCTCTATATGATCAAGACTATGCCAAGTCCTCCCACAGACCCTTAAGATGTCACCCATAATCAATCTAGAACTCATCTTTATGGAAGAGGTCACATGTACGTGACAAAGAGGATCAACGTAGTCATGCTTTAAGCTTTATTGTGCACATGGGACCGAGTTAATTATCACCAGGAAAGTTTTTTTTTTTTTTTTTTCAAATTGTGCTATACTTAAATGGTTAAAATAAACTACCTGGTGTCAGATTCTCAAAGACTGAACCATACTGGCTGAGTCATGTTGAACTTGAACTCCTTCTTGCTTCACATGGATGGGTACTCTGCTGGTCTTGGTGGTCGCAGAGACCCCGCCCCTCCTGCAAAACCCACCTCCTGGCTTCCAGGGGCTGAGATTCTTTGTTCAGATCAGTCTTCCACATTCTGTTGATACCTATACACTTCATTTGTTCCACTGAGAACAGTAGTAACTTGATTTCTGGATTGTCTAGAACTTCAGGATCCTGTGTTTATGGGAAACGACCAGCATGGAGACATAGACTCTTCAATGTGGGTACTATACCTTAATGGATTTTACTTTACTAGATGCAGATGGCCTTGCTTCTGCATCTATCTATCTATCTATCTATCTATCTATCTATCTATCTATCTCCTTCCTTCCTTCCTTCCTTCCTTTCTTTCTTTCTTTCTTTCTTTCTTTCTTTCTTTCTTTCTTTCTTTCTTTCTCATCCCTTCCTTCATTTCTTTTTTTTCATTATTTTCTTTTTTTCCCTATATGAACACACATATGGCATTTTCCTAATCTTTCTGTCAGTGTTAAACTCTACTGCTATAGTTACATCAAGAGTGGGCAGGCAGCCGGGCAGCAGTGGCACACGCCTGTAATCCCAGAACTTGGGAGGCAGAGGCAGGCAGATTTCTGAGTTTGAGGCCAGCCTGGTCTACAGAGTGAGTTCCAGGACAGCCAGGGCTACACAGAGAAACCCTGTCTCGAAAAAAAAAAAAAAAAAAAAAAAAGAGTGGGCAGGCATATCTGGAGAGAAAGACAGTCAGGTTACTTGTGCCATAGACTACAGAAGAGAGTCAAACATCACACCTCCCAAGAAGGTGTGGGAAGTTCAGGGCAAGTAGGAGCAAGGCCAGGTGGATCTGGTGCACTTCATGGCAGACTGGTCAAATTATATCTCTTGCCCTGAGTTTCTCATTAAGGGTCTGTGCCTTGGAGACATTTTGGCCTACCAAGGTGCATCATTAAGGCAGCCTGGGCATAATAACAGTAATTCAGATGAATTTAAAGGAGCAGTCTAAATTAGAGCACACATTCATGTTTCTCTTGAAGAGTCTATTGGATAAAGGAAGTTCACTGAAGGCATCATTGGCAAAATAACCAGGAAAGGTGATCATTGCCAGTCATCATGGGCAAGAGTTAAGAATATATATACAGCACATCCTGTGACCGGTTCTTGTAATTTCTTCAACATCATTTCCTTACAGAACAGTTTTCAACAACACCAAGTCTACCTGGTGATTCAGGAATGCGATGTCAGGACTTTTCTGCAAAGCTGCCTTGTTTCTACTGCATACATTCATAAAGAAATCTTTGCATGTGCTAAATATACTAGTTATGCTTTTCTCAGCTAGAGATGGCTCTCTTGAGGTATCTACGAAGGAGGGTGGGGCATTTCCTCCATCATTAACCGAGTTCCACTATAATCTTTCACCCAGTAGGGTAACACTAAGAGAGCTTCTTGGAGAAGGGGTGGGGAGAGTTATTTTCTTGCTGTACCTTATAATACAGAACAGAATAAATGCATGGCATGGTGTGGGAGTTTGGCTAACTTAAGGTAAAAAATAAACATGGTTTCCTGTCTGGCTCTTATTTCTACTCTCTCTTCATTCATCTCATCTCTATTTTCATCAGAGTAGCTGGTGGGTAGTTCCCGTCAGGACTAACATTTTTATGCAAGCGATGAAAGTATCATTTAAGGACCAAAAATACCAGCCCCTGCAATGTTCCAAAAATTCTCACCTCTCACTCATCAGCACCTTTTCTTGAAAGAATACCATCTTTTAATCTGACCCAACTCATAGTGTTATCTGTGTGTTGAATGAAGCATTGTAATGCTGAAGCTTTACGGTCATCTGGTATACCTCTTTAGTTTGAAGAGATGGCAAGTCTGGAGAACAGTCAGTTGTCCATTGCACATCCATCATCCGTTGTTCATCCAGTCATTTTCCTATCCATCCTTCCTTCCTCTCTCCCTCCCTTCATTCACTCCTCCCTCCCTCCATCCATCCAAAGAAGAGGCTAGTGTTCTACACTGAGGGGGCAGTAGGTACATGGACCCCAAAGAACAGCAAGATCAACATTCCAAAGAGGATATAGGGGGTATATTACTAACTGAAGTATGATGAGGAATAGAGAGAAAGGAAGTAGGGTAGTAGGGGATACAGAAGGGAGGAGGGGAGGATTTGGAGATGTAGTCATGGAGATCTATATAGAGCATGCATGAAGAATCCCAATGACTTTTTAAGTATGATGGGAGCCCAGTGGTGGGTTCTGATCCAAAAGGCAGCACAATGCAATTTAGAGTTCATAAGCATTCCTCTGGCTTGTGCTTTGGGAAGAAACTTTAGGAGGCCCAAACCAGAGGCTATAGGTTCCAAAAGACATGGAGAGAAAGGGAAATATTCAGGCTAAAGAATAACAACAACAAGGACACAGAACAGAGGAAAGAGAGCCATTACTTATAGTGTCTGGGCATATGGCTTGAGAGCTTAGTATTGACACTGCTGACTAGGACAGAAAACACCACAGGCATGATCAGTCTTGGGAGAAGAGGAAGGAGCTGATAATGCCTGTTTTATAATAGTTAAGTTTGCTACCTCCACAAATACTTGAAGAGAAGGCAGAGGATACGCAAGACTCGCCCTGGCCTGCAGAATGTGTTGAAAGCTGTGAGAACAGAGAAGTTTCCCTTGAAGGAAGAGTACAGGCAGGGAAGATCTCTCTTTGTCAGCTTGGTTTGGGGCTGGCGAACTCAGGAGATGGGAAAGTCACAAGTGAGTCAGGAGAGAGAGTTCGTACTGAGATGAGACGGACAGAATTCACACATCAGAAGTCATCATCAGTAGGTGCAATGGCCGCCGACCTTGCCAGTTAGACGGGTCACTTCGTATAATCCTTGAATTGCTTGGAATAAGTTGAAACTTCGGGAATAATAATAATAATAATAATAATAATAATAATAATAATTTTATTTCTTTCTTTGTGTGTGCGCGCATGTGTGTCTGTGTATTTGTGTGTCTGTGTTCATGCTTGAAGACCAGAAGAGGATGAGGGCTACCACCATGTACCTACTCCTTTAAAAGATTTATTAATGTATTTTTTAAATGGTTTTGTGTGTGTGTGTGTGTGTGTGTGTGTGTGTGTGTGTGTGTGCAGGAGGCCAAAGGTAGGTATTGGATTACATGGAACTGGAGTTATAGATGGTTGTGAGTCAACATCTTGATGTAGAGACCAATTCCTGCTTCTTTGATAGAGCAGTAAGCACTCCTATCTCCTAAGCCATCTTTCCAGTCCTACTCTCTACCTATTCCTTTTGAGGGAGGGTCTCTCCCTGTGCCCAAGGCTCATGTTTTGTAGTCTAGGCTGGAAGCCAGCAAACCCCACTGATCTTCCTGTCTCTGCCCTCTTCCCTAAATCTGGGCTCACAGGCCTTCATGGGGGTGCCTAGCTTGTTATGTGGGTGTTGGGATTGAAAAGAACTCTGGTCTTTTAAGTTTACAAAGCAAGTGTTCTCAGCAGAGGCACCATCTTTCCAGCTCTGGAAAAGCATTAGATTTTCTAACACCTTGTGTAGTCATTGCTCTTCTTGTTGCTGTGACAAGATACTTGACCAAAGATAACTTAAATAAAGGCAGGGTATTTGGTCTCACAGTTTGAGGGTACAGTCTGTCCCAGCAGAATCTTGAGGCAGCTGGTCACATGGCACCTGCACTCAGGAAGTGGAGAGAGATGAACGCTGGCGCTCAGCTTCCTTTCTTCTTTTTGTTCCGCCCAGGACCACAGACCACAAAATGGCGGCACCCACATTTTAAAGGCAGGTCTTCCTGCCCACATCAACTCCGTCCCAAAACTCCCTAACAGAACTGTCAAATGTTTGTCTTCTACATGATTCTAGAGCCTGTCACATTGCCACTATTAACCTTCAAACCCGGAAACCTAGTATCATGGGGAAACGTAGCTTCATGGAAACCAAGGTGTTTGTTAACCCGTTGTTTATCCAGTCATTTAAGTGCAGGGTTCAAAAGAGATCAGCAGCCTGGATTCCCATCCTGTTTCAGACATGCACTGGCTCACAAACCTGGAGTGAGTTACCTCAGCTTCTGCAGCCTCATCTCTCTAACACGCCATTTTTGAGCTGTTAGCTGTGCCTGTGTGCATATGTGCACAAGGGGAACAACAGAAACAACATAGGAAAAGGGCAACTGTTTATGTTGGGATCGTTACTAGAACCACCTTCCTCTTCTCCTAAGATGGCATTTTCTGCCCCACAGTGTGTGTGCTTTTACTGTTTCATGATTTTTTTCATTTTGTGGTGTTTTTTATCTTTCTACTCTGCCTTTCTACTTCATATCTGTATTCTGTCTACTGTGCACGTGTGTGTGTGTGTGTGTGTGTGTGTGTGTGTGTTTTCTTTTTAGTCAAACATCACATTACATTTCTTTGATCTTCCTGCTTCTGTAAGAGTGTGCCATCATGCTCAGGTCTAGTTGGTGCTGGGGATTAGACTTAGGGCTTCCCGAATGTATTGCAAGCACTCTGATAACTGAGCTATGTCCCCAGCCCAGCTTCTTTTGTTCTAGATTTTTTAATCAATAATCAAGAAAAATGTTTACCTGTTGCCCCAAGCATTGGGCACAATGTACTTTTCCTTGAATATGTAAGCTTACCATTCATGCATACATGCATTCACGCATGCATTCATGCAGCCATGCATGCATCCATCTGTGCATCTATCCATGTATCTATCCATGCATGCATGCATGCATCCATCTATCAGTGCATCCATGCATCCATCCATGTATCCATGCATGCATGCATGCATCCATCCATCCATCGATCTTTTATAATATAACTGATTTTATGCGGTCTTGTGCCTCCTATAAATTGCAGGTGTGTATTATTTGCTTCCTTAAGTACATCTGTAATTTCTTAAGAGGAGTGAGTTTATCTACTACTTAAGAAAAATACAGGGCCAGATACTCAATGGACATACATTGTATTCACATTAAAGAAAAAAGTGATTTAGCCAGCCTGGTTGGGGATGTCTTCCCAGGACAGCCCTCTCCCAGATTCCCTGCCAGACGGCTGCAGCGTGGCCATTTTCCGACTGTGATTTCCAAGATGGGCAGAAATGCCTCAATTACACAAATCACACATTGCTGCCTAAGGAAAACGCCTGCCAATTTCAGGGGAGTCTGCTGACATTCAGTTTTGTTTGTTGCAGCTTCCAAATATCCAATTTGCCCTCTGTCATGGAAGCGCTCACCTCCAAGTCAACTTTTGCTCTTTCTGACACCTTCTTCCCTTCCTGGCAACAGCAGCTGCCACAGTGCACAGCCACACTTGATGTTCTGATGCTTGAGCGCCATTTGCCTGTCTACTTCTTATCAGAATACCTAATGTGTAGCCTTTGAGGACCTGGCACTGAAATGGGATGGAGGAATCCAATGATGGATAACCCATGATTATCGTTGTCTAAGAAACCAGAGCCCTCAAAGTGGACAATAGACAACCTCAAGTCAACATGATAAATAAGAGGACAAAGCAGAGAATAACTAATTCTATCTGTGAGTTGTGGGAGTCAATGGTAGCCAAGGGTGTAATGTAAATGGATATAAGTCAGTGAGTCAAGAGAGAGAGAGAGAGAGAGAGAGAGAGAGAGAGAGAGAGAGAGAGAGAGAGAAAAGGAAGGGGTTCATTGGAGCCAGTGAAAATGGCCCTTTATGATACACCAAGGATTTGGGCTCACTGTAAGACATGGGGCCATTGAGGGAGTCATTCAGAAACCCTGAGCAGTGAGAATGATCACCAGGCTACTCTAAACGCAGAGAGTGAGTGATGAGCCAAAACTGATGTGCTGTCAGGGATGTGGAGATAAAGGATTCGATCAACCTGAGATGTTTAGAAGAGTAGCAGCATCAGGTTTCAGGTATAGAGAGGCAGGGGCATTGAGGATGACCCAAGGTGTCCATTAGAAGTGGGGAAGATGGGAGGGTGAAAACATCAGAACGGACATGATGGTTTGGGACAGGAGACACCAGGCAAGATCAGGGCTTTAGAACACGGTTCTTTACTTTATAGACCAACCATTTTAGTGCAAGATGGGAATCCTTATCTTCTCTAGTCTCCGCATCAGACAGGCTTGGGTGCCGAGTCCATGGTTTTCTCTCATCAACACGCTGACGTTGTCCGTTGTCCTGCAGATCTGAAGGCAATAGTGGAAGCGCTTACGTCAGCTCTCTGGGCGGATTGAGCTGTGCTTCAATCCAAACAAGTAAAAACGCCACCTAAGCAGAAAATCTTCCAGAATTATACTCAGGCCTGGCGCAGGGGTTCTCCTGGTTATCAATACCTTCCTTCCTTATCTTGAGTATTTCCAAAACAAACTCAGAGGATTCTGGGCTCCTTGAGTCCATACTTGCATTTACTTTCTTGGCACACCAGGAAAAGCAAGAACAAGAACAAAAACACCAACAAAACTTGTTTTGGAAAGATTCCCTAAACCTTGATGTTGGATCAGCCAGTCTTTGGCTTTTACTGTGATTCCTCAGTTACATGTATATGTATATATATATTTTTTTCTTTTGCTTTTTTTTTAAAAATGAAGTTCAGATTACAGGGTAACCCAGCTGAAGACTGTGGGACTCAACCAGATAGAATTAACCTGGGGGCGAGGTGGGAGGGGGGAGGAAAGAAACAATTCTCAAACATGCAAACGTTGGGCATTTTCTCAGCATGTGGCAGCGTTTAGCTCTAGTCAGCAAGAAATAGGAACAAATCAAAACAAAGGCCAACTGTGAACAAGGCTGCTTCTTCCTCCCTCTGTTTTGTTTTGCTTCTAAATTATGTGGCTGCCTGAGAGCTGGGCTTGGTTATAAAGAGCAAGCCCTGCCTGAAAACTCCTCTATTACTTAAGTGGTAAAAGTATAGGCTTCCTGCAACTTCTGTCTGTGCGTCCGATTCAAATGTCAGTTGTCGGATCTGTGGTTGAAACTTGGGATTCAGTTTTGCATAGAGTTAGGGTGGTGTGTGTTGGGGGTGAAGGGTTGGGAATCCAAGAAGTACCCTCACGGTCCACCCAGTTGCCTAAGCCGGAAGCCGGAAGCTAATTCAGAAACCTTTTCTGTCCTACCTGGGCACAAACCTATCTGATATCTTGTCTTCTGTCCACTGTGTTAGCATCCCAACAGTGCTGGCTCTCCCATTCCACACGATGTGTTAGGATCATTCTTTATCATAAGGGTTGCATATGTCTGTTTTCTTTCAAGTATCTAATTGTCTTTTTGAGCACACCCCCTCCCCACTTCCATTCTTCCCATTAGTCCCCCTTCTCTTCCAGACTTGAAAGCAGACTTGTTTCTGCTTTCATGCTGCCTCTACATATGATTTTCTGGATCTGTTAAGTCTAGGACACACAAATGGGAGATGTGTGACATTAGTCTTCTGGAGACTGACTTAATTCACACACTCATCGATCTACAGTCCCAGCCTTTATCTTCATGGCTGGAAGACAATTCTGTTACATATATAACACCACACACCATTTCCATCCATTCCTTTGCTGATGGACATATAAAGTTAGAAAGCTGAAGTTCCTGGCCTTTTGCTATTAGACAGAAGCTCACCACAACTCCCCACGCATAAAGTCTTCCCTTGTCATCTTTGTGGATAATGTGTGATGCCTTTGCCTTGACCTCTGACCTCATCTGCCCTCATCTGGTGCTAATTTTCCTTATTGGACCAATTCCTGGCCCAGCTACCTTGGTCCCCTTCATTGTGTTTCTATGGCTCATCTTGCTTTTAATTTAGTGTGTGTTTGTGTGTATGTGTGTGTGTATTTTAAGTTAAAAAATTGGCTGTAATTACATAATTTTCCTTTCTTTTTCCCTTCTCCACCCATATCTGCACCCGTATCTGCACCTATATCTGTACCCATATCTGCACCCATATTTCCACCCATACCTGCACCCATCCCAAAATTCACAGGCTCCTCTTTTAAAAGCATCATTGTTGCATACATATATAAACAAATGAACATAAATTCATCCTGATGAGTCTGCTCAGTGTTGCTTGCATGTATATGTTCAGGGGCTCATCCCTAGGGAAGACGACTTCTGCCCCTATTCTTAATTGCCTATAGCTCTCCATCTAAGATTGGGGTCCTGGCTATTTCTCCTATCCACATTAGAATGGCAACTTTTGTAGGAACTGTTTAGACAGCCATGCTGTTGAGTTATCCTGAGTGTATAACTTCCCTGTCATAGCTAGAAGGCACAGTATGATAGCAGAATTTGAGCATTATAAATGAAACATAACATACAAGTTACCCTCGTAACCCCTTTAAGATACATTTTATTAACCCTGAGAATTCCAGGTATGCATAGGATACCCTAAAATGGTATTATTCCTCCGATATCCTCCTGAGTCTATCCCTACCTTTTCACATTCTATCAATTCTAAGCCCTCTTTTACATAATAACCCACTAAGTCTGATTTGCGCTGTCTACATACTCATGGGTAGGTAGAGGACCGTCCGCTGGAGCGTAGTTGACCTGACAGTGGATGAACCTTTAAATGACCTCCCTGCCCAGTGCCTCAGGAGCCATCAGCAATATCTACTCAGTATGGGTGTGGGGTCTTATGAGCCCCTCTCCCATCATGATAGGATGTGCAGGCAGTCACAACTGCAGTAAGCTCACAAGAACCGTGGTCCTGCCGTCTCCAGAACACACTGTTCTAGTTGGTTCTTCCCTGGCACACTCCCCTCCACCACCCTGCTGTGGTCCCTGATGCTTGGAGGAGGAGGAGGAGGCATAACACTAAATCTCTCATTTGTTGCGGCTACTCTCAATTTTGGTTGCTTCCTCAGGGAAACCTTGTATCTCAGCCATCGCCTGCTCTTCTGTCCCCAATATGACCCTGAAGAATCCCTTACTTCTCCACAGAGGTCATTTATGCACATGTCCTTGTAACTTTTATGCTTAGTGTTGAGTGGATGGGGAGAGACGGCATCTCCCCGGGCGCCCCTAATAGTGCCAAGAACATTGGAGACATTCAGATGATTGCCAAAGCACAGTCAGCTGCTGCCACGTGTGACAATGCCCAGGGATGAGACGTGTGCATTCCCT
>OZ030015.1:96684648-96759648 GCA_964023405.1 Apodemus agrarius
TCGGTGTTTATAAATTATATAAAGGTTTGTTATCATTCAGCTTAATAGACGTTTCTCCTTGATCTGATTTATATACCACTAGATGTCCCTGATCTTAATGGCTTCCCCATCAGCTGCGTTCCTTTCTTTTTCTGATTCGACATCTTGTCTCCCAAGAACTTCCCAATATGATTTTTATTAGCTTCCTTTATGGTTAGAGATGAGCCACCCCATCCCAGAAGAGGAGGAACTTTCTTTGAACTGGGGAGGCAGTCTCTCTCTCTCTCTCTCTCTCTCTCTCTCTCTCTCTTCCCTCTCTTTCTCCCACCCAACCCCCACTTATAGTATAAGTACAGTATTCAATACTCTGTGATTAGGCACATTGAGAGGAACTAAACCCAAGATGGTCGTCTAATATCCCAGGAGCAGCAGGTGAGCAGTGTTGGACTCCTGGTGCACAGAGGGGCAGCCTTATCCCACTAATCTTTCAGGCTTCTGAGCAAAGTATCATTGAGGATGTGGGGCTGGCTGTGCCTCTTACACCTCCTAATGGTTCAGCCCGTGCCAGAGCAGGATATGGCCATTTCTTAGACCTGTATAAACACCGTGAGGCTGGCTCAAAGGTCTCGGACCCCTGGCTGCTTTCTGTTTTCATGCCAGATCTTGCAGTGAGGGACCACAACAGTTTTGCAATTTTATTTCATGTCGTTATATTTCGTTGCTTTAACTATCGGGGGGAATAAAGGCTTTTTAATGTGGCTCACTGGCTTCTCTTTCTCACGATGGCTCTCATCCTTTCCCAAGGCCAGCTCTTTTGGAGACAGGGGTAAATCCTGGAGATTCATGTCACCGAGGGATGAAGTATTTATTCTCCGCATGTGAGAACTCACGGGCAAGTCTCTGGGCAGCACCAACCTTCGCATCTCCTGTGAAGCAGAGAACAACTGTGGTGAGAGGGAGCGTGGGGGATGTTGAGAGTACCTGCTGATATCTCCAAGGGGAGATGTTAATGGGAGCACCTTGCTACGCCTTCCCAGGTTCAAATCCTGGCTTTGCTATGGGGTGCTAATGGTCACAGACCAGCACCTGTGTTTTTCTAGCTTTGTGTGCGTGAGAATTAAGTGTCAGCGCAGTCTTCGGTGCTGAACCCCGGTGGCAGTTTGAATGAGAAATGGCCCCCAGTGATGCTGTTTGGAGAGGCGGTGGAAGCTTTAGGAAGCGGAGCCTTGCTGGAGGAAGTACTTGTGTGTGTGTGTGTGTGTGTGTGTGTGTGTGTGTGTATTTTGACAGTTTATGGCCTTCCTCCATTTCCTGATCTCTCTTTCTGGAGGAAGTACTGGGGGTGTGGCATCCTTCCACTTCCTGTTCTGTCCTGCTTCCTGTGTGTAGAAATACAACACCAGCTGGTTTCCTGTTGCCACTCTGCTGCAGGATCCCTGCGACCATAGACTCTATCCTTCTGGAGCCATAAGCCAGAATAAACCCCTTCTTCCTTCCGTCGTTTCTTGTTAAAGAGTGTTTTATCACATTAACAGAAAAGTCACTACCCTCCCTCAACATGGCATGAGTTAATAGCTTAACACGTGGGTGTCTTTTCCCATAGAGAAGGCATCCATGTGTAGGGGCTTGTTCTGCAGCGAGGCCATGTGCTAACATGGAAGACTCTTAGCTCCTTCTGGGTTATCAGCTTATGCCCATTCTTCTCATTAACCACTCCCTTATCCTGCCTGCATGACTTGGGTTCATGGCAGTGTGTTCCTGGGAGAACAGAAGCTCCTCGGGGTGGGGTTTGGATTTCCATTCTTGGGTTTGGGCTTGGACACAAGTACAGGGTCTAAAGAATACTGGTCAGTGGACAGAAGATGAAATCTGGCTAGTTTCTAGAAAGATCAGAGAGTGGTAATTTTCATATTCAACTTCACGTGGGAATGTGGTTAGCGCGGCAAACTGTCTGGTTTGCTCTGGTCCAAAGGAGCAGAGATATTTGCTTTTAGGACAAGGACCTTGGAGTCCTCTGAGACTCAAGACTTCATGTGTTAAAAGCCGGAAACTGCAGGGACAACTGTGAAAGTCGGTCTTGGAAAAGTAAGGATGAGTTGGCGACTGCATGAAGCCAACTACGTAGGCAAGCTACGGAGCTTGAAGCCCTGCGGATGTGATGTCTGGGATCCAACCTCAACCTTCTCATCTAACGGTGCTGAGAGAGACTTAGACATTATTAATATATCTAATTTCCTGGCTGATTTTGATGTTCAGATAAGCCTTAGTACAGATGTGCAACAGCAGGTTCCAGCACATATCGAAGGGCTGTGACTGGTTGACATGCTCTCTCTTCTATGCTCAGTCATTGAACCCTGTCAGACACCCTTCTAATGGTGTCTAACATTACATACCCATTGTACCTTCCAGGATGTATAATTTTCTGTGTATGCTATGGAAGAAACAAGGTTGGGACATAGTTGACTCAGTAATAAGGTACAAAGGCAGTATACAGAATCATTCAGGAGGGCAATTCCAAGCCCTCTCCTGCCAAAAATCCTCCGCACAATTGAAATCACAAAAGCTTGGGATCCATGCCGTGTGTGTGTGTGTGTGTGTGTGTGTGTGTGTGTGCGCGCACACGCACACATATCCATGGGTACATGGAAGCCAGAAGAGGGTGGTTGAGGTCCTGATCTAGCATTCCTTGCCTCATTCTTTCGAGCCACAGTCTCTCACTGAACCCATAGCTAGACTGACATCCACTAAGCCCCGCGGATGCTCCAGAGACTGCCCCTTACTACCCATAGAGCTTCGACCGCAGGTATGCACGGGACCACACTCAGCTTTTTAGGTAGCTGCTCGGGGATTTGAACTCAGTCCCTTATGCTTGCACAGCCCACTAAGTCATTGCCACAGCCCCCGGAATCTACGTTTTAACCAGTCTTTCCATGTAGTGCAGAGGCACACTCAGACTTATACCAAATGCCTCTCCTCCTCAGTATAGCTCTTGCCCTTGGAATGACCTCATCTCTGGACATCAATGCTGTAGCCATTGCTTTCTAACCATCCCCTGAACTCCTCCCCCCACCGGATATGGTAGAGAGACTACTGATAGTGGCAGGTAGGTTATCCCTTCCTTTTCTGTGAGCTGGCAGTGAGAAAAAAAAAGGGGGGGGCGTATATTCAAGAAATGAAGTATATTTCTCTGTAGATAATGAGCCCGGAGAATAGAGGCTTGTCACTCTACGATACTGAGCTATGGAGTTTAGCTTCAACCCTTTGTGATCTGAAAGGATGAAGAATGGAGGTTTGGCACTGGTGCTCCCCCAAGGACTTAATCTGAAACTTACTGTGGTGGCCAGAGCCTGGAAAGGAGAGAAGACCTGCCCAAACTGGTAACATTTGTGCACGTTGATGTCACCAAAGCGGCTACGGCGTTCCTTCCACCCTGCCAGCCTCTTCTCTGCCTTCATGTCCATAAGGTGCCGGAAAGGGCCCTGCTGGGGCAGACGAGCCATACGTGTCTGCAAAGGACCAGTTAGCACGGGCGCATCGTTAGACAAGCCTGACTCTTCAGCAGGCAGAGTTCGCGCATGCCTCTCATCGATGAGATGGGCATTCGTTGGCTTTTGCCTTCTGCTATCTTGAGAGACAGAGGATAGAGTCACACCCTCCACTTGCTGTAGGAAGTTGGGATGGTTTGTATAAGCTTGGGCTAGGGAGCGGCACTATGAGGAGGCGTGGCCTTGTTGGAGTAGGTGTGTCACTGTGGGCGTGGTCTTTAATTCCCTACTCCTAAACTGAGTCTTGCTTAGAAGCCTGCAGATGAAGATATATAATTCTCAGCTCCTCCTGCACCATGCCTGCCTGGATGCTGCCATGCTCCTGCCTTGATGATAATGGACCGAACCTCTGAACGTGGAAGCCAGCCCTGATGAAATGTCCTTGTAAGAGTTGCCTTGGTCATGGCATCTGTTCACAGCAGTAAAACCCTAACTAGCAGGAGTCTAGCACCATGCACCGAGAGCCAGAGTGCAGACTGAGTTCCAGCTGGAATGGTGCTGACTCACTCTGGAACCTTGACTTTTCGCTCAGTTCCATGGGGACTGCTGACCAAGGTTACTTTTTTTCCTGCCTTTGCTGTGGCATAAATTAGATGAAAAGCAACACATTGGGTTCAGGCAGTAAAATGTTTGCTCTGGCTTTGGATCTCCGGCACTCATGTAAAAAGCTGGTGGGCGCAGTGCACGCGGGCGTGCAGACACACACACACACACACACACACACACACACGGACGCACTCACTCACTCAAGTGCATCACCATGGCAACAAACCTGGACCTATCTGGGAGGCATTTTCTAGATTAGATGAAGTATGAAGAAAGACCCACTGTAAATGAGGGTGACCCCGTTCTGTAGATTGGGGTCCTGGACTGAACAGAAAGCAACATATCAAAGAAGCACCGTTGCGTCCTGCTCTTACCATCAGGCTTTCCTGCCAATGGTAGACCATCGCTTTGAGCCAAAATCAGCTCTCCCCTCTGCCAATTGCCTGTATCAGGCATTTTCTCATGGTAATTAGAAAAATAACCACTCTGCTTTGCCTCCCTGACTTTTCTAGTTTCTGACTGTGGGACCCTCGACTCGTCTCTTTCTTCTCACCTTCCCCCTTTGGACTGTCAACAGGCCCCAAATTCTTCCCAGACAACACAAGTCGTTCTTGTACAACGAGTTCCACCTCGTGATCTGCTCGTGTGTACCTCACCGGGGGACTTTCCCCAGGAACGTTTGGCTCCCTGCATAGTGGAGGGGTCCCAGAGGTTCCCGTCTCTCTCCACAGCTTGATTGTTTGTTTCCACAACGCCAGGAATCTGGCCAGTGACTTGGATTGGTGGCTCATGGCTTTGGGCTGCTGACAACTGAGTTTCCCCCTCATTCTAACTTAGGCCTGTGGCAGAGGGAGGGTGTGGGAAGCCAGACTCACCACAGGAACTTGGTCCCAGTGGGGGAGTTAGACCCACATCCTGTCTCCCACATATCAGGAAACGAGACCAGGTTTTGTTTCTTCCGGCTCTGACCAAGAAGACCCCAGATAGGGACTGAGATGGCCACCTTGGAATGATGACAGAGGAGCTGCCACACATGTGAGGCCAATCAGATCTCAGATCCCAGCAGGGTGGCAGGAGGCTTTCCTAGGTCCTGTCACCTTCTCTGCCATCAGATATAAGTGTCTAGATGTAGATTCAGGGTATCTGCTCTTTCAAAGGAAGGCCATTTCAGGGTTTATCATGAAGAGCTATAGCTTGTTGGTGACAGGCCCCAGATGGACCAAAACCAACCTCATCAGGTCTGACCAGAGCTTACCTCCCCTGGAGTTCTCTCTGCAGTGAACAATGAGTGGTCCTTCCATCTCTCTCCATCTCCAGCTCTGCTGTTTCTTCCTATTTGCTCTGTTGGCTTTCTTTAGAAGACTCAGCAGCAGCATCCTCATCACCACCATCATCCTCATCACCACCATCATCATCCTCACCACCACCACCATCATCATCTTCATCACCACCATCATCATTCACCATCATCATATTTTTAGTACAGGACCTAAGTTTACATCTTTTCTGCTTGCATCCCACCCATCCTCATCTAGGGTTCTCTTGCCTTCTCCCTTACTCCCTGTCATTTTCTAAGACCCCACCTTTGGCTTCCAATAACTTATCACCTCCACTGGGGGCCATTCTAAACTCTTAACCAAGTTAGCTTTCCTCAGGATTCTCTCTGTCCCTGTGTAACTTACCGCTAGTATCTCTCTTTATTTGAACCTTGTTGCAGGATATCTGACCGTACCGTGAACCCTGAGATCGTGTCCTGGGAAAACCTGTTTCTAGTTGTGGTGTGGCTCAGCCCTAGCGCACACCTTTGATCCAGGAGCTTTCTGATCATTGTAAACAAGATTAAATAAAGTCAACCATAGGCCAAGAGGCAGAGCAAGCAACTGGTTGACAGGGAGTGAACTTGGGAGAAATCCACAGAGAAAGAGGAAGTTGTGGGGACAGAGGAGAGGCACACAGGAAGGGGGGTGGGCATTCAGTTTGAAGGGTTCTTAAGACAGTGTGGAGAAGAAGAAGAAGAAGGAGCTTTGCCTTCTGGGGCTCGGGTTGAGGAGGAAGATCAGCTGGGTGCTTTCTCTGCCTCTCTAGCTAGCAGGCTTTCACCACAGCATCTGAGTCTTCTCCTTAGTCTTCATTTGGTAAGAGCGAACGATTGGGGTTTTGTTTTAAAACTAACAGAGCCTGTCCTAATTAGATGTTCTCCACCTACATGGCTTGCAGACCATGTAGGAAGTTCCCCACAGAAATTTGTCACCCACATGAACATCTGAATTTGTATTTTCTGTTTTTTTTTTAAATTGTATATAATAGGGATAAAATTCAGAATAACTCTGAAGTGTTGGAGGAACACGTTTCCCACAATGTGAAAGGAACCTATTACCTGCGGGAAAGATGATATTAGCCCATCAATGGCGGGAAAGACAAAAGAGCTTCTGGGCATCAAAGGGTAAAGACCACCTTATGCGGTCTACTCAGGTGCAGCAGACACCCAGGGCATGGAGGCAGAACAGGGAGGTATCCCGGGGTGGGAAATGCCTCCAGGAACCTCAGAGAACTGGAGAACACTGGAGAGTGTCTTCTTTTGGTCACTCCCCGAGTGAGGCTTACAGTATATTTCCACACTTGCAGGGGTTTCATTTCTCTCTCTAATCTGAAACAATGGCAGGCGGGTGACAAGGTCTGGGTGGGAATCCTGCCCTTCTGATCCTCCACCCACCCAGCCATGGCTCCTCACGCCCTCAGCTCACCCTTCTGTGGGGACTCATCTTCTCAGTCTGCAACGGGTAAGGAGAAGAAAGGGGGCTCACGTCGTATATTCGGAAGCTCTTCATTGTTGAAGGGGACAAGTCGCGACCTTGTTCTGTGGCTTTGCTGTCACTTGCTCCTAAGGGGATTAGAGGTAGATTTATAGGACCCAGAGGGCTTGGCAACCTCCAATCTGTTTCAAACAAGCAGGAAGAGAAAGGCTGCATTCCAGAATTCCCCGATCTGGTGGATCCGGTGCTTGCTTCTTTGCTGCAATAAACAGGGTTACTTTTGCAGAGTCTGATCACAGGGATTGACAAGAGAACACAACGCACTCTCCACCAAGAGCCGAGAACGGAAGCTGTGGTGGGGGATGCCTGGTGGCTGATCTGTTGTCAACCGGACAAACTGAAATCACAAGCCACTTGGCACTACGGTGGGCGAGGGATTTTCTTCATCAGATTATTTCAAACAGCAAGATTGACCCTGAATGTGGACGACACCCCCTGGAGGCAGTCCAGATGGGCGTGGTAGAGAAAAGTGTTTTCTCCCTGCTTGCTCACACGCTCACCAGCAAGTTCGTCTAGCTGGTTCTGGGGATATTCCTTCACCCATTGTCTTAGTCAGGGTTTCTATTCCTGCACTGAACATCATGACCAAGAAGCAAGTTGGGGAGGAAAGGGTTTATTCAGCTTACACTTCCATACTGTTGTTCATTACCAAAGAAAATCAGGACTGGAACTCAAGCAGATCAGGAAGCAGGAGCTGATGCAGAGGCCATGGAGGGATGTTACTTACTGGCTTGCTTCTCCTGGCTTGCACAGCTTGTTTTCTTATAGAACCCAAGACTACCAGCCCAGGAATGGCACCACCCACAGTGCATCCCCCTCCGCTTGATCACCAACTAAGAAAACGCCTTACAGCCGGATCTCATGGAGGCATTTCCTCAACTGAAGCTCCTTTCTCTGTGATAACTCCAGCCTGTGTCAAGTTGACACACAAAACCAGCCAGTACACCAGTATTAGAACCAAATTCTTTAGGATTCTGATATAAGACCAGGAGGTCCCCCAGGAACCCCCTAGGGCTTCAGTGCCCTGTTTGGAACTGCTGAGACGTTCAGCCTCATGGACTGAACAGCCACTGTATTCTTGACATCTCTACTGTGAGAGAGCCATTGTTGGACTAAAAGGACCACACCCTTGAGCCAAGCTAACAAGTTCCTTTTTAATACATGGATATTCCTTTAGAGAACTAAATAAAATAGAACTAAATAAAATAAAGAACAGGCCAGTAAAGGGGGTTGGGAAATTCCTAGGTGATGCTCAGAGATGCCTGGTGGGTGCTCTGAGAATGTGTATTATCAGGAAGTCATTCTACTGCAGCTATGAGAGCTGAGCAGATCCTCACCATGGGGATTTAACTGAGTGGAGAACATCATCAGTGCTCCAGCGTGGTTGCTTAATCAGGTCAATTAAGGAGTTAATTGTGCAAACCCTTCATTTTGCTGCACAGATGGAGAATTCTCCTACCTTAACGCAGAGGCTGACAAACTTGTTTCTCAAAGGCCAGATGGTAAACACTTTAGGATTTGTAGATTGCATGATTTTTTTTCCCCCAACCATGTAGCATGTCATTTGGAGCACATAAATAGCTTTGGTTGGGCCTCAGGAGATGCCTTGGCCAGAAAAGGGCTTGCTGTGCAATCATGACACAAGTTTGAACCCCAGAACTGGTACTCAAAAACCAAATGCAAGAACATATCAAAGACATCATCCACCATGAGCAAGTAGGGTTCATCCCAGGAATACCAGGATGGTTCACTATATGGAAATCCATCAATATAACCCATCATATAAAGAAATTGTAAGGAAAGAAAACCCACATGATCAGCCCCTTAGATGCTGATAAAGCCTTTTACAAAATCCAACACCCTTCATGTCAAAAGTCTTGGTGAGATCAGGGATTCAAGGCACATACCTAAACACAATAAAGGCAATATACAGCAAGCCAGTACCCAACATTAAGTTAAATGGAGAGAAACTTAAAGCGGCTCCACTAAACTAAGGGTCAAGACTGTCCCCTCTCTTCCTTTCTTTTCAATATTGCACTTGAGCCTCTAGCTGGAGCAATAAGACAATGAAAGGAGATCAAGGAGATACAAATTGGAAAGGAAGAAGTTAAAGTATTGCTATTTGTGGATGATAGGATAGTATACACAAGTGACCCCCAAAATTCTACCAGAGAGCTCCAACAGCTGATAAATACCTTCAGCAAAGTGGCTGGATACAAAATTAACTCAAAGAAATCAGTAGCTCTCCTTTATACAAACGATAAACAGGCAAGAAAGAAGTTAGGGAGACAACACCCTTCACAATAGCCACAAATAATATAAAATGCCTTGGTGTAACTCTAAGCAAGCAAGTGAAAGACCTGAATGATGAGAACTTCAAGTCTCTGGAAAAAGAGACTGAAGAAGATCTCAGAAGATGGAAAGCTCTCCCATACTCACGGATCAGTAGGATTAACATAGTAAAAATGGCCATCTTACCAAAAGCAATCTACAGATTCAATGACATTCCCATCAAAATTCCAACACAATTCTTTTGCGGACCTTGAAAGAAAATTCTCAATTTCATATGGAAAAAAACCAAAAAACTTGGGATAGCCAAAATAATCCAGAACAATAAAAGAACTTCTCTCACCATCCCTGACCTCAAGCTGTACTATAAAGCAACAGTAATGAAAACTGCATGGTACTGGTATAGAAACAGACAGGTTGATCTATGGAATCGAATCTAAGAAAAAGAAACAAACCCACATGTCTATGGGCATTTGATATAATGAAAAAAGGAACACATCTTCAACTAGTGCTGGTCTAACTGGGTATAGAAGAATTGCATGTAGAAGAATGCAAATAGATTCATATTAATCATTCTGCACAAAACTCAAGTTTAAGTAGATCAGAGACCTCAACATAAAATGAGATACACTAACTCTAATAGAACAGAAAGTGAGCCTAACCTTGAACTCATTGCTATAGGAAACAACTTCCTGAAGGGCACACCCATAGCTCAGGCACTAAGATCAATTAGTAAATGGGAACTCCTGAATTAATTGAAAGTGGGACCTCATGAAACTGAAAAACTTCTGTAAGGCAAAGGAGACTGTCAATAGGATAAAAAAACAGCCTACAGAATGAGAAAAAAAAAATCTTTATCTGACAGAGGGCTAATACCTAAAATATCTAAAGAACTGAAGACGTTAGACACAAAACACCCAAATAATCCAATTTAAAAATGAGGTACAAGGCTAAACAGAGACTTCTCAACAGAGGAATCTTTAATGGCCAAAAAGCACTTAAAGAAATGTTTAATGTAATTAATCATCAGGGAAATGCAAATCAAAGCAACTCTGAGATTCTACCTTATACCTATCAGAATGAGTGAGATCAAAATCTTCCATTGCTGGTGGGAGTGAAAACTTGCACAACCACTTTGGAAATCAATTTGGCAGTTTCTCAGAAAACTGGGAATAGTTTTACTTCAAGATCCAGCTATACCACTCCTGGGCATATACCCAAAAGATGCTCCGTCATCCCACAAGGACAATTGCTCCACTATGTTCATAGCAGCTTTATTTGTAATAGCCAAAAATTAGAACCAATCCAGATGTCCCTCAACTGAAAAATGGATACAGGAAATGTGGTTCATTTACAGTGGAATACTACTCAGCTCTTAAAAACAACAAGAACATCATGATTATTTTGCAGGCAAATGGATGGAACTAGAAAGTATCGTCTTGACTGAGGTAACCCAGACACAAAAAGACATTCATGGTGTGTACTCACTGATAAGTGGATATTAGTCACAAAGTACAGGATAACCATGCTACACTCCACAGATCCCCAAAAAGCCAAATAACAAGGAGAACCCAAGGGAAGATGCTCGAATCTTTCTCAGAAGGGGAAATAAAATAGATATCAGAGGTGGATGGAGGGAGGGAGTTGGTGGGAGAGGGGAGAGGGAGGGGAACAGGGTAGAGGGATCAGATGTAGGGAGAGCAGAAACTAGTAGGGGTGGACATCTCCAGGATGTGCCAGAGACCTGGGACAGGGGTTGGGGAAAGCCCCCAGGGAGTCTATGTAGGGGACTCTAGCTGAGACTCCTAACAGTGGGGGATATGGAGTCCGAGTTGGTCACCTCCAGTGGCCAAGCACGACGCCCAGTGAAGAAATAAGAACACCAACTCACCCAAAAAAAACCATTGACCCAAAATGTATCCTGCCTCCAAAATGTGCAGGGAAAAGGTGGAGCAGAGAGGGAGGGAACAGCCAACCAATGACTGGCCCAAATTGAAACCCATCCTATGGGCAACTACCAATCCTGGACACTATTAATGATACTCTGTTATGTCTGGAGACAGGAACCTAGCATAACTGTCCTCTGAGAAGCTCCATGCAGCAACCAATGGAAACAGATTCAGAGACCCACAGCCAAACATTAGATGGAGCTCAGGGAGTCTTGTGGAAGAGTTGGGGGAAGGATTGAGGGGTCCCAGGATGATAGACACTCCACAAGAAGACCAACAGAGTCAACTAGCCTGGATCTTTGAGGGCTGACAGAGACTGAAACACCAACCAGAGAGCCAGCATGGGCTGGACCTACCCCCTAAGCCCCACCCCCAGCACATACGTAGCAGCTGTGCAGCTTGGTCTTCATGTGGGTCCCCCCAACAACTGAAGCAGGGGCTGTCCTTGAGTCTGTTGTCTTCCTGTGGATCCCATTCCCCTAACTGGCCTGCCTTGTCTGGCCTCAGTGGGAGAGGATGAGTCTAGTCCTGCAGTGACTTGATGTGCTAGGTAGGGGTGATATGGGGGAGGGGCGGGAGGAGCTCCTCCTTCACAGAAGACATGAGGAGTGGGCAGTGGAGGGAGAAGGTGGAGGGGGACTAGGAGGAGGGGGGTTGATATTGGGATGTAAAGTGAATTAATGAATTAATGAATTGATTAATTAATGGGGAAAAAAACCAGAAGTTAACCTTACTGAGCAGGTACCCTTAAAGGCCAAGGTAGCTATGAAAACATGACTCAGCCTTTTCTGAGGAGAAAGGGAAGATGGGAGGATGGTGGAGGGAGGAGTAGGAGGAGAGGAGCGAGGGGGAAGCGCCAATAGGGGTGTGAAGAAAATAAATTCATTAATAATAAAACGTGACTCAGAACCAGTCTTTCAGTGTCTGCTAAAACATTTAATTCTGAGGTCCGTTCTGGTATGTGAGAAGTGTTCCTCCCCCGCCTCCTCCTTTTTCCTCTGAGCTTGCGTTCTGAGTGTGCACATGTGTGCGGGGGCATGCGGAGGAAGGTGGTCACTCTTGGGCGCTGTGTCTCATGTACTGTCCACTTGTTTATTTAGGCAGGATCGCGAACTGGCCCCGGGACTTGCCTGTTAGGCTAGACTGGGCTATGAATTTCCAAAGTCCATCTTTCTCTTTGTCCCAGTGTTGGGATTTCAGATGTGTGCCGCCATTTATTACGTGGGTGGGTGCTGGGCATCAAACGCAGGGTCTCACGCTGGTACGGTGAGCACTTCACCGACCGACATCTCTCCAGCTCTGAGCATTTCATTGGTGGAATAATAGTATTGGTGATGATGGTTGGGCTACCGTGGTTTAATGGGGTGTCTGGAATTTAACAGAGCCTCAATAAAGGTTTGGGAAACAAGTTCATGGGAAGAGGACTGTGAAGACATGCTGGTCTGGGCTGAAATTCACCTTTTATTCCCAGACCCTCTGCCTCTTGGGATGTCTGTCGGGAATACGCAGCAGTGTGTGGAATGCCAGGATGGACTTCTGCTTTAGACCCCAGGCACCAGAGCACACGTGGCTTTCAGTCTTCCGAATGTCTTCCATGACTAGCATTACTTAAGAGGAGGCCAGTCTCATGGGGCTTTGCTGAAGCCCCCTTAGCCATTACTGCCTTTGCAACTAGCATTGCAGGATTCAGGACTGCTCACCCAGCAGGCAGCAGGGGCGGCCCCTCCAAGGCTGGGATGGAGGATACCCTGGGGAGGAGGGAAGGCCTAGGGAAGAGAGGGAGTGCGAAACGCCAGGCTACTCTTTATTTTTTGTGAGGTGACTTGGCCATTTGGGTAATTTTAAAAGTCTTTCTTTAGTAATGGTTTTTAGGGGTCGGGGGACGGGGACGGGGACGGGGACGGAGCAGGGGAAGATGCAGGGAGGCAACCTCTGGAAGTGATTAAACCCGGAGATAATGCATACTCAAAGAACCCTGGATTTTTTTTTTTTTTAAAGAGAAGATTTGTTTATAACCTCAAAATTAATCCCGTGCCCTTGATGCTGAAAATACTTCTCTCTGGGCACAGAAAGGGCACCTTCCTACTTAACTCTGAGCCCTTTAAAGTAAAAATAGGCTTCTGCTGAACTGCTCTGTTTCCTCTTAAGAAAAGAACACATACTTGGCAAATGCGCTACCACCGAGCTGCACCCCTACATCTTTGGATTTTATTTTTGTTTTCTTTGAGACAGGGCCTTGCCACGTTCAGGCTTCATAAAAATATATTAACTTACCTGCACAAGCCACCATGCCCATGTCTGTGGAGGCCTTAGGACCACCCTGGGTGTCGTCTTTGGCTCTCCAGCACCTCTGAGACAGGCTCTCTCATTTTTTGGTTTTTCGAGACAGGGTTTCTCTATGTAGCCCTGGCTGTCCTGGAACTCACTCTGTAGACCAGGCTAGCCTCGAACTCAGAAATCCGCCTGCCTCTGCCTCCCAAGTGCTGGGATTAAAGGCGTGCGCCACCACCGCCCGGCTCTCTCTCATATTTTTGAAGCTCACCAATTAGGCTGGTTGGTCAGCGAGCTTTCCAGATTGAACTCCCAGGTTTCCATTCTCTCACGGCAAGCCCTGTATGGACTGAACCATTTGCCAGTCCTGGTAGTGTGTCGGAGCCTCCCATGGAAGCTTTCAAAAAGTCCAGTGCGCAGGCGTCCCCATGCCCATTGAGTCTGAGTTTGGCTGAGTGGTGCTTTGGACTTAGCTCTGGGTGATTTCCGCCAGGGCAGCAGGGGCTCATACCCCACCCTGTTGGAATCTGGACTTACCTGCAGACTCTGGCAGCCAAATAGATGCTCCTCTCTGTGTTGCAAGCTAGAAGCCAAACCAAGGGGTTTGTTGAGGGTGGAAATGATCACCCCATGGATTACAGTGTTTGACTGGTTTAAGCACTTTTTGTTTCTGACAATCGCTCCCATGTGATAAAACACACACACACACACACACACACACACACACACACACACACGGTATATATATGTGTATGTGTATGTGCATGTATATGTATATCTTGAAAGGTCATTCATTGAATCATTCATTTAGTTATATTAAAGCTAACATGTGGTTGCTGAGATTTGAACTCAGGACCTTCGGAAGAGCAGTCAGTGCTCTTAACTGCTGAGCCATCTCTACAGCCCTTGTTGTATTAAAGCTTTAAGGCATCTTGCCAACTTTTGCGTCAGGGTAGAGCTGTTATAATGCAAGAGAAACACTGCAATTTCTAAACATTCTAATTTGATTCTGTTATCATTACTTTCGCCGCTGTCTCATGTAACCCAAGCTGCCCTCAGACTCTCTGTCTAACCAAGGTCAACTTGAACATCTGACCCTCTTTCGTCTGCCTCCCAAGTGCTGGGCGACATACATGCATCGCCGTACCTGGCTTGTGATTGCTTTTAAAACAAGTTTTATGTTAATATTGTTTGACTTCCCCAAGCTCCTAGCATGGGTTCTACCCTGTGGCTTAAGTATTCATAAGGACCGTGTAAGATAGAACCCGAATCTTTATTGTATAGAGTATAGCAGGTGGAATTCTAAGAAGCCTAGGATTCTAACACAATATGATACGTGTCCTTGGATGATCCATGTTCTTGGATATGACCTGGGCTGGTGAATGTGATGATCTAACATTCCAATGGCTATGGCATTACCTGGCAAAGATAAAGGGATTAAAACCCTTATAAGTTAACTCTAAAAGGATCAAGGAGGAGTTTTTGGGTTGGAGAAATGGCTCAATGGCTAAAAGACCTGTTGCTTTCCGGGGAAGCCAGTCTGTTTCCTAGAACCCACATAGTAGCTAAGAACCATCTGTAATTCCAGTTCCAGAAGATCTGATGCCCTTTTCTGGTCTCAACAGGAACCACACATATGGTACATATGCCTACATGCAAGCAAACAACCCACACCCCCAAAATAAAAACAAACAAAGAGTGTATCTTGGCAGGTCTGACCTAATTCGCTGAGTCCCTTAGAAATGCTCTTGAGCTCAAAGCCTTTAAGAGACAAGCCACCGTGAGTTCTAAGTCTGCAAAGAAATGGATCTTGCCAAGATCCCAGAGCCACAAGGGGATGCCAAGGATGGGAGTCAGCTAAGCTTTGTCCAGTTTCCTGACCACGAAAGCAGACATAATTAGCAGATGTTGTTTTAATCCACCAGATGTGTGGTCATTCGCTCTGTGGCAAGAGGACTCTGATACAGTGGTGGAGAGATAATAACAGAGAGAGGTTAAGGGACTTGATCAGGAACGCACACTGGAAGCCAATGGAGCTGAGAGTCAAGCCTCTTCATTTGCTAGTGTGCTGTTAACCACCATTCTACCAATTTACAGAAGGAAAAAAAAAAGGCTCACTGGCACCAACCCTCTTATTTTCTGGAAAATATAAACTGGGGCAGACCAAGGCTGATTCTAAACCCTGCTGCATTGTGAAAATCAGAAGAGCTGTTAGTATAAAACAGAGTTCACACTCATATCACACACACACATACACACACACACACACACACACACACACACAGTAGCAGAGTGGATTTGTTTACCACCTAGGCTCTCTTTTAGGCTCTCTTTGTGGGATGCTGTCTGTTCCAGGAGATGAAAGGTAGTGTTTGTAAGTAGATGTATTTCAATGGTTGATTCTAAATGCTGCCTCCTGCAAGGCCATCGGTGTCCACCCAATGGCAGACTATGGGTCCTTGGAAGCTGAGAGGTGCTGTTCTCTGTAGCTGTGAACTTGGAAAAATCTCTACTTTCATAATGGGATCTATTTCCTTATGAATCAGGAGTAATAATACTTGGTCAGCCCTGACCTTCGCCACCAGTTTCCCATCATCCTTGATCTTAAGTCATGAAGTGAGTGCTTTACATATAAAGCCATTCCATTGCTTTGCAGATGGGATGACCCTGTGTCATAGTTCTGTCCAGAGAGCAAGGATAGTTTGGTGTGGGGAAGAGGATCATTTTCTGGTACACAGCTGGAATGAGCCCGTTTCATTTTTCAGGATCCATCTGTCCCTTTCCTGTTTGGAATGTGTATATGCTGTATCTCAGAGGTGACAAGCCATCTTGTCAATGTGAGACTGAGGAGGAGGAGGAGGAGGAGGAGGAGGAGGAGGAGGAGGAGGAAGCTGTGGAAAGCTTGGCAACATGGCAACACCTACCAGCTTTATATATATTGTTCTGGACATCTTGTTAAATGTGTTTACTTAATAGGGTATGACTAGTAGAATTCTAAGATGCCTAATTCTAGGTGCATGCCCTAGATGATCCAATGTTCCAATGGCTATGGTACTACAGGGCAAAAAGGAAGGTATTTCATAGTTAAAAACCCTTATAAGTTAACCTTAAAAGTGATCAAGGAGGAGCTTGATCACTTTATATGTTTCTTCTTTCTGTTTATGGCATATCATTTTAAAAGAGTTTTTAAAACAATAAAGAGCAAATAATAATTCATACATTATGAGAGATGAATGGTCCTTCTCTAGAGCTGTGATGGATATAGGCTGGAGATGGAGATGTAGAAAGAGACAAACACCTCTCTTCCTCAGTACGGATGCTTGGGAAGTATCGATGCAATGTGGGGTGGTGTATAAGTATGGCCCAAATGGAATTTAACTGAGTAACCAACTCACCGGACAAGCCTAACAAATATGGTCTTGTCTGAGGCACAGTACACCCAAGAGCATGTTGCCTTCTGTCTTTGAACAGATAAACCTAAAAATTATAAAGATGTTGGGAAGTAACAAGCCAATCTGCTAGCAAAACTGCATCCTAGGTCAACAAGACAGGGGAGTTGGAAGTAAGAGACAGGCGGTTCTCCCCAACTCCAGTCGTAGCAGAGTCTCTGAATCCAACTCCAGGGTTGGCTGCAGGAGGCAGTGGAGCAAATTTGATTCATTAGTGGGGGATGATGAAGGGGCTGAGGAACACAAAACTCCCCTGTCCTTTAGGGCCACGATTATGAGAGGAGGGAACAACTGTCTGGGAAGGGTGGATCTAGTTGGGGACATAGGTTGTTCTAGAATCTCATGTATTATGGGACCTACCCATTTGGTTCTAAAAGAAAGATGGTGGTGGAAACGTCTGAGAGGTGGGTTTGGATTTGGATTTAAGGGAAAACCTTCTATCAATATCTTCCACGAAACAATATATTGGTTGTGCTCCTGGTCCCTGCGACAGACCTGACAGAACTGGAGGGAGGAAGGACTCATATTGGCTCACAGTTTGAAGTGGACAGTCCGCCACAGCGGGGAAGGCATGGTGGAGTTCTTAGCTTCGTGAGCGTGTGGCTGGCGCGCCTCACATCTCAGGGGGCCAGGAGATGGAGGGAAACTGGTGCATGGCGAACTCCATTTTGTATCACAGAAGACAAGGATCCTGAGCTCAGAAGCAAACCACCCATCACCACACACTCGTGCTTGGGGAGGATCATTCACTTTCCCTGAGTCTTGGGTCTATGAAGTGGAAACTTGAGGGTTCTTTGGAAAGTCAGTTGGATGGTGTTTTGTTGGTGCAAACACATGAAGGAGCATTTCATTAAAGTGGACACAGGTGTGAAAGTCTAAGGCAGACTTGTGAAGGAATATTTTGCTGGAGCAAGCACGTGAAAAGATGCGTGATGAAAGATTCTTTGCTAAGAGCGCACATGTATTGGTCCGCCTTACACTGAGTAGTTGAGCTGCACTTGTTGGGACTCCATAGAGAGAAACACACGCAAAAGCTTCTGGTGGTGTGCTGCAGTTTCTTGCTGCTTCCTTGGACTTGGTCTGGTTGGATGCACGTGCTGAGGCAAGTGCTATTTGGAGGGTATAAATACGACTCCCTGGAGTGACAGAGACAGACGTTGGCTTGCCGGTACAGCTAGCTGTGCAACACTTGTGTCTTGAGTCTTCACTTCCCTGAGAGAGGCACGGCTGAGAACTTCTCCTGGTGTTCCTCTTGGTCCTTTCTGCTGACTCAAGCCGAGGCTGAGGCCTTGACCGTCTCTGTGAGGTCATGTCACCACTGTTGCTAACCTGACTCTACTGAACTGTACTATGAGTGTATCCGTGAAGGGTTTGCAAATACCTTGAGCTGCCACTGCCTGCTAACCTGTGAACTGAACTGCTGATTTCCAAAGAACCTTTCTAAATAGGTCCGCTTCCCTCATTTCCTTTCTTTTCCACGACCTCTGGTAGATGGTAGGCTACAAATGAGGTTAAAGCATTTAAGAACCATCATTAAAAATGACACTAAAAAAATTAAAGTTATAGGGTTGTACTGGCTGGTTTTTGTGTGTCAGTTTGACACAGGCTGGAGTTATCACAGAGAAAGGAGCTTCAGTTGGGGAAGTGCCTCCATGAGATCCAGCTGTGGGGCATTTTCTTAATTAGTGATCAAGCGGGGAGGGCCCCTTGTGGGTGGTGCCACCTCTGGGATGGTAGTCTTGGGTTCTATAAGAAAGCAAGCTGAGCAAGCCAGGGGAAGCAAGCCAGTAAGGAACATCCCTCCATGGTCTCTGCATCAGCTCCTGCTTCCTGACCTGCTTGAGTTCCAGTCCTGACATGCTTTGGTGATGTACAGCAATATGGAAGTGTAAGCTGAATAAACCCTTTCCTTCCCAACGTGCATCTTAGTCATGATGTTTGTGCAGGAATAGAAACCCTGACTAAGACAGGGGTCTATCCACTGTCCTTCCTTTTTCAGAGATCTGATCCTTCCCAGAAAAACAGTCTTGTTCTGCTAACCCACCCAGCCCCATTGGGTATGTCCCACCAGGATATGCAGTTACGCGATATTGGCCTGAAAGACGAGCTTTCTCTGAGTCTGGATAAACTGGAGCAGGCTTTTTTGATCGGCAGCCTCCAAAGTTTTCCTTGATTTCCCTCAAGCAGAAACCGATTCTAAGCAAGGTTTGTGGCTTCAGTCACAGCGTTTGGAGCGGGGAGGACTGGGGACTCTTCAGTCTGTCATCTCTGCCATGTGTCTGCACAGATTCCAGAAATTACTGTGGAAACCACACATTTCCAAGCAAACACTTTTCTGTTTCAAACATGCCTGACTCTGTCTCTTTCTCTCGCACACACGCATGCGCACACGCACATGCACGCACTACAATTCCATTTGAAATACTAGCATTTCTCGTCAGCCAGTGGAAGCCAATCTTGTTTCTGCAGCTCATTAGCTCTAAAACCAGCAAGGCCGCCGCCGCCGAGCCCCTGCTTCTCTTCCTCCGCAGTATATGAGGCTTGGAAGATGAAGGGAGAGTGAGTTGACAGACGTGGACACCTGCCTGGCTCTGGCAAAAGCATCTGTTGGAAACTTGCTTTGTAATTTCCTGAATGTTTAGGGTCAGGAGTGGGAGGACATCCCGAGAAGGAAGAAAATTCCAGTTGCTTTGATGTGGGAGGTAAATAAGAAACGCACGGACTTGAAAGAAGGACGGTGAGTGGGTTCTGAACTCAGGCTCAAGGATAAACGGTCCCCCAAACACTCCGTGCCCAGAGCTTGAGTGCTAGCTGCCTGAGAAAATTTACTTGGCCCGGATGGGACCACCTTTGAATGAGAAGGATGCTCACACCCCCGCTCCCCAACAGAACTGTTCTCTGCAAAGATAGGATGCCTCAGAGACTGGGTAATACATTATCTTCATGCCTTTGACTATTTAAAAAAAAAAACTGGTTTTATTCTCCAGAATGTTTTCAGTTCTTGGAGCAGTGCCTGATACACAGTGGGTGCTCACCACGTATTTGCTGAGTGAAAGACAGAATGTGCTTTCCATCCGCAGCTCTGTCTGAAGCTCCTGTCACTCACAGAGTAAAGGTAAGAAAGTTAGGGGGACCTTGGTCCCTGTGATGGTTTGTATATGCTTGGCCCAGGGAGAGGCCCTATTAGGAGGGGTGGACCTGCTGGAGTAGGTGTGGCCTCGTTGGAGTAGGTGTGTCACTGTGGGAGTGGGCTTAAGACCCTCAACCTTAGCTGCCTGGAAGTCAGTCTTCCACTAGCAGCCTTCAGATGATGTTGATCTCTCAGCTCTGCCTGCACCATGCCTGCCTGGATGCTGCCGGGCTCTTGCCTTGACGATAATGAGCCTCTGAACCTGTAAGCTAGCCCCAGTTGACTGTTATCTTTATAAGACTTGCCTTGGTTATGGTGTCTATTCGCAGCAGTAAAACACTAAGTAAGACCGTCCCTAAACAGAATCGGAGAGAAAGAAAACACAAGGGAAGCTGGGAGAGAGTCAATATGGATGTAGGTGGCAGTAGGAAAACTGCGGGGTCCTGGGAGACCCTTAGAAGGTGATTGACGGGAGAGGAGCACAACCCTTGATTTGAGCATCACCTTCAAAGCATCAATGGTTTCTCGCTTCCTTGGCTTTAAAGCCAAAGCTTTAATCCCAAGATCAAGGATCCCTACTCCCTTTCCTTTCACCTTTGCTTCAGGTCGCCTCCCCAACGGTTCTCCTTGAGGACTAGGAAGGAAGTAAGACAGGCTTTGCAGGCGACCCATTTGCTAAGCTCTTCCTTATCAGGGTCATGCCTTCCTAGTGCTCATGGACTGGAATACCATTGCAACAAGGGTTTTCCTGGTGACCACAACTGCACATCTTCATAAAGCATGTGGTGTCTGCATAAAGCAAAACTCATTCTGGACTCAGACTCAGTGTGCCTGGCTCCCTGGAGGTCACTGGGAAAATCTGGCAAATGCATTTTGTCAATCTCGTCAGCACTAATGGCTCCATGTTCATGGCCAGGAGGGCCTTTGTCTTTGAGATTGTAAATGAGGTGACAGAGAGCTGTCTACCTCAAAAATCATCTCCTGGTTTGTCCCTCTGTCTTTGAAGCCTAGTTTGCAGACCAGTTATGCATTAGCAAAGAGCTTGATTCCTTTAGCTAGAGAAAGACATGAAAATTGTAAAGACAGCTTTTCTCTCCAAAGTTCTCTCAGCTCAGGCAGTGTGCGTACCTCCACGGTGGAAAGGCCTTGCCTTTGGTGCTGAAATAATTCTGTGGTATCTACCTATGTGAGGCTGAGGAACAAGAGCGGGGAGAAAAGAGACTCTGCCAGAAGAACTGGGTGTAGCTCACTGTCCCGACCTGCAGGACAGTCAACAGCGTCCCTGGACCACCTAGGAGAGAATGGGGGACAAGAGACGCAAGAGATGGACAGCAAGACAGTATTCTGATCAAGCTGTCAAAATTTATTGTTTTACACACTGCAATATAAAGGAAAACAAGCAGGATGTAGGGAGGGGGTATGAGGGGGGCAAACATTGTCTCCGGGGAAGTCTCTCAGGGGGCAAGCACTGTCTCTAAACATTGTCTCTAGGAAGTAGTCTCTCAGAATTATCTCTCAGAATCTCATGACAAAGCTGGCTGGATTTCAAGGAAGCTGTCAAACTAAAATGATCACGAGGAGGTGAAGTGGAAAGAGATTGCTATAGTAACCTAACTGCAGGTGAGCTCTGTTTGTTCTAACCAACGTGAGCTCTATATGTGCTGACCAAACTTGCTATTTGGCAAACCTGAAAGCTAGTACTTTTTCTTCTAAAAGCAGGCTTGAGCATGTAAGATGGCTGAAAGGAGGAGGTTTTGAGATCTATGTAAGAATGGCTCCTGGCATCTCACTTGGTATTTCAGTGGCTTGAGAGCTTGTCTAGGAAAGACAGAAAGCCTCAGGTTTGTTCCCCAACATAAACTTGATCTGGTGGTACATAGCTGTCACTCCAGAAGTGGAAGCAGGAGGGTCTGGAGTTTAAGGACATCTATTACGTAGTGAGTAAGTGGCTAGCCTGTGACACATAAGACTGTGCCTATAAATATGTAAGAGAATGAATAAACAAGTATAAACCATTGTCTCACAAATAAGTGAATATATGAATAAAAAATTCCTCCATTTAAAAAAAAAAAGAATTTGCAAGAGTAGAAAGGAGAAGGTGCTGGGACACGGCTCTGTTTCCTCTGTATCAGTTACAGCCTCATTACCCTGACTCTGAAGGCACCTGCCATTCACCCTAGGCAAGGTTTGTTCTTCACACTTGAAGAGAACTCTCATTGGCTAGTAGCCATTCTCTTTATGGGAATGTTCCTGGGATTCAGGTATGAAAGTCCCTAGATCTGGAGGCTCCATTCAGCATGGTGGAACCCAACTCTATACATGCAAGAGCAAAGGGACAAAGAGTTGTGGGCCACTTGCCGAAGCCAAGTCTTCCCAAAGGTCAAGCTCTTCAGTCAGATTCTATTCCTGAGGATTTAAGTAAGTAAAATCTTGACCAGCTATGAACTCTGGGAACTATATAAATAACCAGCCTGTCGAGACATGCTCACTGATACAATATTGGTCTAAGATCATGAGAGTTAAGACCTGCCCCACAAACACCTGGCATTTTTAGTGACATAGTCAAGAGATAAGGAAGCTTCATCAATATTGGCTAGTTCTTATAGTACTGAAAGGTGCTGTACACACCTGCTGAGGAGACATGTTAACCAACAGTCTTACCAAACTATGAGTCCTGTGAGCTATAACAACTGACCCAACAAGACATGCCCACTGGTGTAATAATGGTATGAACATCATGGGAGCAACCAGCCACTTTCTGTTTGGATTTAAGTCCCATTCTACAGGATGAAACTCACACCTGAGCGCCATTATCAGGCCAAGAACCTATGTCTAGACAAGTAATAGGCCCTGACAGAGAACATAGTACTATTATTCTACTAAATGGACAAAATATTAAACCAGCTCCTAATGACTTATCGCTACACCCATAGATGACTACATCTATAAGCCCTCATTAGAGAAGTTTCTCATTTTTTTGTAGTAGATGGTGCTTAACACAGAAACCCATAACTGGTCACCATTCACAGGATAAGAGTAACTGGGGTGCTCACCCTTAAATTGGACATCCACATTACATCCCTCCTCCCAGGCTTCAAGGATCACCATGAAAGAGAGAACAGGAAGGTTGTAAGAGTGATATAGGCTTTGGATGAATAGGTTGAAATAGTGTTTTCCAGACGCAACAAGACAGTTTCACATCTGAGCTCACAGCGGTCGTGACAGCAAGCACAAGATTTATGCACACCCCAAACAGAAAACAAAACAAATCTCTGTGTGGAATGGGGGGTGGGGTGGGTAGGTATAAAATCCCACCCCTAGCTGAGGAGCTATTGGCAATTCATGGCTGCTTGAGAAAGAGTTAGTTCCCTTTAAGGGAGTGACCTCTGGTAGGTTGACTATGCTCCAGTGGGTGACCACACAGATAAGAGTATATAGATTGAGCAAATTGGACTCAGCGGGTTATTTTTTTTAAAAAGAGGACACAAGGCTGGAGGAGGCAGATCTGGGAAGAGTCAGGAAGAGGAGTTCAGATGAATATGGTGGAAATTATGAAATGCACAAAGAATTAATAGTATTTTTTAAGTAGAAATACATTAAAAACAAATCCCTTCTTTCCTATGTTGTTCTTGTCAGGTGTTTTGTGATAACAATGAAAAAAAATAAGTAATACGGAAAGTAGAGTTTTTGAGCCAAAAATTTCATCATGGATGGTAGTCGCTCTGCCGACTTGCCCTTGCAACATTAAACCACATAATATATGACATATTATATACGATTAGTCTTATGACACTAGCTTTGCCCTGGTCCTGGGCATGGCTCCTAGATCTGGAGTCCTGTTTTGTAAACCCCCTTCATGCCCACAAGTGCACCAGGGCTGGGCTCTCCTACCTTGCATATCTTTTCGTAGTTCTGTTTTGGTGAGGAGGGGTCCTTCCTCTGCAGCCCTGCCTTCTTCTCCTGCCTCTTCAGTTCTGCTCCCAGGACTCCCGACACCCTCCTTGTCCTGCGGCATCTGACCATGGGGTGAGTGGTGGCCCTCTGGAAGCTCTTCATACTTTTTGTTCTCCCTTTTCCTCTCATGAGAAACCCTAAACGTGGAGAAAAAACACAAGTCTGTCGTTAGGTGTGTTCTAAATGACCCGGTGACATAGAAACGACTCAGCTGGTGCGTAGCCAAGTGGGGGAGAGGTTGGACCGGGACCTTCAACTTCATGAAAAGTTGTTTAACGTGGGCAGAGAAGAAATTGATAATGTTAGCTGATTCTTGAAGAAAACAGAGCTGGGAGAGGGTTAGATGGCCGTCACAGCTTTTTAGTTACGTTTCTTACTGCTATGACCAAATACCTGACAAGAAGCACCCTTAGTAAGGAAGGTTTTATTCTGGCTCGCAGTTTGAAAGCAAACAGTCCACGACAGTGGGGGAAGCTATGATAATGGGAATGGGAGGCTGGCAGGTCACAGGGTGGGCGGCACCAGTCCTCAGGAGGCAAAAAGTGAACAGGAAGCAGGGCGTGGCTATGTACCCTCCAGGCCTACCCCAAAGACACACTTCCTCCAATGAGGTTCCATCTAAAGGTTCCACACCCTTCTCAAACACCTCCCCCCCCTCCTGTCACACAAGCATTTAAATTCATGAATTCTACAGGGGGACATTTCATATTTAAATCAGGGCAATTTTGTGATCTGCCATGCTCCCCCAGACCCCGTGTATTGAAGATAGCAAACTTGTGACACTTCAGTGAAGTAGTGGACGTGTTTGTAAGTGTGGCCTAGCGGGAGAAAGCGGGTACTCGAGGCCTGTGTGCCTTTGAAGGGTGTGGTCTGCTCCTGACCTTTCTGCTTCCTTCTCTTTCTGCCTTCTGATGAAGAAATGAGCAGCTCTCCGCTTCTTCCCGCTTCTCATCATGATGCCCTCACAGTGACGCTTTGCTTCACCTCAGGCTCAGAGACAGTGGAGCAGGCTAACTCAGCACTGAAACTGTGACCAGAAATAAACCTTCCTCTCCTTAAAGTTGATTTCTTACTGTATTTTGTCACAGCCACGGAACACTAACCTATCAAGTTGTTTCATTTTTGTGGACTGAAGATATTTCTTCCACATTAAATTGTTTGTGCATCTTCAGTGACTCCCAAGCGCCCACCAACTCACTCAGCAAAGGTTTTCCTGTCTTTCCTGATCCATGCCTGCTCACGCCTCCACCATCTCTGTTACTCCCAACCCAGTGACGATTCAGGCTCCAGAGCCCTTGGTGACTTGGCCCAGGTTTCTCCCTCTGTCCAGAATCTAGCGGTTTCCTTCCTTCTGCCCCCTCCACTGCTGTCCTCGTCCTCCTGGGAGTGTCTACGGTCACTTCTTTAGCCATGACACCTCCGATCCCCACCTCCATGTGCAGACCCATCTTTCCCCTGGTCATCACTTGTGAGCAAATGCGCTTTTGGAACAACCAGACACACTTCAGTATCCAGGCAGGTCACATGTCTGTTCTTTTATGCGATGACAGGTGCCATCGGGCCCTGGATTCTGCCTACTGTGAACACCACATTTCTCTGTCATGTAGTGCCGTGCCTGGCGTGAGGTGGACAAACTCTATTTCGTGGGCAGATGGGAGCATATTGGGTGAGGGTAGAGAGAAACAGATAAGTAATTCAAAATATTAACTACGGGGGAGGGAGAGTTGAGCAGTCCCTCTGTGTGTGTGTGTGTGTGTGTGTGTGTATGTGTGTGTGTGTGTGTGTGTGTGTGTGTGAGAGAGAGAGAGAGAGAGAGAGAGAGAGAGAGAGAGAACTACGATTCTACATCTAGTATTTGGAGTATACTAGGCAAATTCTCCACCACTGAGCTCTACTTCCCTTCCAACCCCCCTTTTTGGGACAGGGTCTCATGTGGCCTCAGATGGCCTCATCTTCACAATGTAGCTGAGGATAGCCTTGAACTTCCAAGGTTGCCTCCTGAGTGCTAGGATTACATATATGTGCCACCACATCCGTTTATGTGATGCTAGGAACTAAACCCAGGATTTTGTGTGTTTGTGTGCATGTGTGTGTGTGCATGTGTGTGCATGTATGTGCGTGTGTGTATGTGTGTGTGTGTATGCATGTGTGTGTGTGTGTGTGTGTTAGGCAAGCATTCTATTAACAGAGTCACATTCCCAACCCCAACCCCAACCAGCTTTTTTGATCCTTATTTTCATTTTGATACAGGGTCTTGGTACCTTACCAAGGCAATTGAACTTGGAATCATCTTTCTTCAGTCTCCTGAGTAGCTGAGATTACAGGCCTGCACCACAAGACAGGCCTGGCTTACACTGTGTGTGTGTGTGTATGTGTGTGTGTGTGTGTGTGTGTGTGTGTGTGTTTTGATCCACCCCAAATCCACAGTCATGACCAGAAAAATCAAAGGAATGCATTTCTATCTGAGAAGATGGCGTCTGGGATTAGTTAAGGGTGCCTTGGGATTGAGTCAGAGTATTTTAGCACTGGTTAAAGGTGTCCTGAGATGGATCAGGCTGTTTTGGGATTGGTCAAGGGTGTTCTGGGGTGGGGTCAGGCTAGCCTAGGATTAGTAAATAATTTTTTAGGGTTGAGTCAGGGTGTCCCATAATTGGGCCAAGGTTCCGAACTTTTCTTCGGTATTATGGGGTTAGGCCAGCTGCAGGAGTACTAGGTGATAAAGCCAGGCTATCTACTGGCTTTAATTAATTGTTTTTCTGCCCAAACCAAAGAAACTAAGTCTGAATGCCATCATCCTAGATATGGTCATTAGGACTGAGAAATAGACTCTGGGATGGCCTCTCCTGCTCTCATCTGTCTCTAAACATCCACACGGATACTGGACAGACAGCAGGACATTTTCCTCCAGCATCCAGATGTAAAAAGCCATACCATTTCTCTCTTGTGGGTTTGAACTTGGTTTCAGACATTGTGGTTTTCAAAGCCTACATTCCCTCTGACGCGTCTCTTGTTTCTCTCCAAAGACCCAACTTAAGCAATTCCTGTATACACGGTGGCGGGGAGCTAGGGAGTTTTTTTTTTTTTTTTCTTTCCACAGGAAAATAAAAATGTTATGCTTAGGAAAACATCTGCTCTGTGTCCACTCGCTGGATTCCCCGACATTCCTAGCAAGCCGTGGCATGCAAACAAAGCCCCAGCATATTTTGGCACATTAAGGAAATCTATACTCGATAAATAAGTGATTATGTATCTCTCTGGGACTTCCTCTGGAAGTGTTCCTCAAGCCTTGCGATTCTTGTTTACAAAGCTGCGGTGAGGCTTTGGCAAGCTACCTTATTAGGCTCATATGCAAATCTATCTGAGCCCACAGAACTCAATTAAGTCAGGCCTTGTCAAGAGGAGTGGAGTCTTTCAGGGCCTGCTGGGAGCTGTGATAGATACTCTTCCAGAAAACTGCTACCGACACCAACAAATTATCCTCATGAGATATTCATGAAAAAATAATAATGTTTAAAAGGCCCCAGAACCTAGTAACTAACAGGATGTGGCCAGATTTCTTCTCTCTGAAATTAAACATGTTTATTACCACCCCCTCCGTGTACACAGAAAATATCTTTGGTACTCTTAATTTTTTAAAAAAATTATTAGTAATATAAGTTGATGAGGCAGTAGTGGTATTTCTTTCTTTCCCCCCTAATATATGCTTTATTGAAGGTGGAACATGTTGTTCATTGGCTTTATGCAGCAATATTTACTTTATTTATTTTTTGTACCTCTTCTGCCACCCCCCTCAGCCCCCCCCCCCCAAATCCCACCCCAGGATCTACGCTAGTTGTTAGAGGTCTAGCAGGATCAAGTCAGTAAAGAAATCAGGTAGAAACTGTAGTTTATGGAAGGTGCCAGAAAGAAATACAGGCGATACGGAGGGAGAAGCTGAAATCAGACGGTTGTAAAAAGGCCCTTTGGCCACAGAATTTAGAGCGGAGACCCTGGGGGTTCGTGGCAGCCACCCAGATGGAAACTGGGCTTCGCAAAGTGTGCACGGGAGAAACAAAGCCTTTGAAGCAGAGCTGAAGAGTATCCGAGGACTAGAGAGAAACCACCGTGGTCAGAGTGGCTGAGATGGGAAACAGCGCGTGATGAGGCTAAAGAAAAAAACCCGAGCCTGGTGCAAGGCCTCATGGGTAATAACTATGATTTCAGATCGTAGTCTGGAAGCAATGGAAACCATGGGAAAGAGCCATGGTGGAATTTGCATTTTATGAAAGTTAATCTGGCTGACCTTTGAGGAACAGACTGAAGAGGGAAAAGATGAAACAGGGAGGGAGAGAGGGAGGAGGTGGGGAGGGTGCGGTAGAGCGTGCAGGACCAGCCACGAGAGATGGAGAAAGGATAAATGACAGTTCTGGAGGCAGGACTGATGAGACTCCCTGATGCATCCGACTGAGGGGATTGAGAGAGGCTACTGGAATTCCTTACATATGTATATATTCGTGTGTATGTTCTGGTGCACAAGTCTTTACTTATGCAGGGACCTTTAGAAGCCAGAGGACAACCTCCTATGCCATACTCAGGAACTCCACCCACTCCCTCTGAGACACCGTCTCTCATTGGCTGGAAACTTGTCAGTTAAGCTAGACTGGCTGACTACGGAGTCCTGGGGGATCCTGCTGCGGTGAATTCTCCAGTGTTGGGATTGCAGGCAAATGTCACTACGCCCAGCAATTTGGGATTGGGGGGGGGGCGCATTCTGCACTTTAGGGGAGGGGGTGTTCAAGCACTTGAACCGCCGAGCCACCATTGCTAGTGCTTGGAGTGGGGGTTCTTGGTGCCACTGGTTAATGGAGGACTCTTAAGGAGAATTTTCACAGGAAGATTGGGGACGAAGACACAGGAGCTTGTAAGTTGAGGAAACCTGTTGCTTGTGCTCTGGAGAAACAAAACCTTAAGGCAGCACATCATTCGAATGCTATGTCTTGTCATTTCTTGCTGTAACGCTCAACACTGTGCTAGAAATATTCGGAACAGGTCACAGAGCTTGAGACACCTGGTCTGGGGCATCGGAGGCGATTCAAGGATCGACAATACATTTAGCAACCAGTGTAAGGGGTGGGAGTGTGCAATCGTGCATTTCTCTTTCTTGCAGCTTGCCTGGTCAGATTTTGTTATTGCTTTTGAACTAACCCGGCTGGAGGACGTGCAGGTACAGGGAGGGGGACCGCTGTGCTGAAAGGGATGGCCAGAGCATCTAGAGAGAACAAGGATGGTTCCAACATGAAGAAAATGAGCCAGCGAGTTGGTGGCGTGGAAAGGAGTTCGCTACTGAGTCTGAGGACCTGAACTTAATCCCTGGGAGCCACATGGTAAAAAGAGAGAACAGACTGTCTGTCTGTCTGTCTGTCTCTCTCTCCACTCACCAAATAAGTAATAAAAGGTAATAAGTAAAAGGCAGAAAGTGCTTGATAATCATACATGACACAACTTACTTATTTATCACGTGTTTCAGGACATGTGGCCCAGAGTTTTAAAATAACCTACTCTCTACAGTGACATTTTCCTTTATAAACCAAGTATCTCACAAAAGGTGAGAGCCCAAAAGCCATCTGCGGCATAATTCAGCAGAGCCGCCTTCCTATTAAATTTCACCGGCCTGTTTGCTCTCCCGCCAGCCTGCCCACTTCCGAGGACACACTGTCCTGTGCTCATCTCTGCTTATCTCTGCTTCTGTTTGCTCTTCTGACAGGGTTTGTGGTACTTTTAGGAAGCATAATATTTGTTTGGATGGTCGGCTAGCAGGCGACAGAGCAGAATTTGTAATTTTGAGGCATACAGAGGGCAAGGCACCTGACCCGGAAAAATGGATCGTTTCAGGGGCTTCTGGTTTGTGCATCTAGAATCTCGGCTCTGTGCAGGGCCCAGCTCTCTGCGATTGGTATAATGCACTTAGGTTTTGGAGTGAGAGAGAAGTTTGCGTTCAATGCTTAGCTCCAATGTTCTCTGCTTTGTAACTTTAGGTTGTGGCTTCGTGTCTTTGAACCCTGTGTTGCCATCGGCAAAGTGTGGATAGTTATAGATATGCAAATGGTGGAGACGTTGGGAAAGGGTAATCGCTGTAACTCGCTGTGCAAAGCGCTTAGCCCACTACTTAGTTCATGCTGGGAAGCACCAAGCCTATTCTGTCCACCCTGTTATAATAATTGAGCTTGCAAACATGGCTCCCAATTTGATGGGAAGTATGTTCTGGGTTTGGAACCCTGGAAGGGCCATTGGTAGCCCTGATATCACGAGTGGAGGGTGTTGCCGTGATGGGGGAATCGCTCTACCATAGTCGGCAATGCTCGTAAGCTGGAAACTCCTGGCACATTGTACTCATTCGGCTTTCAAATTCAATTAAAAATTTAAAATCAAACAAGGGAGGATGGGCAAGGAAAAGTGGGTATATCACAGGCATGGATGAAGCATGCTCGCAATACCAGCACCCAGGAGAGTTAGGAGGGCGAGGCAGGAGTCTCCTGAGTTTGAAGCTTATCATGGGCACGGGGTAGGGAGATAACTTAGTTGGTAAAGTTCTTGCCTTGCAAGCCTGAGAGAACCTAGGTTTGATCCCTGAAGATCACTCACTGGTCAGCTACCCTATCCTACTTGGCAAGTTCTAGGCGAGTGTTTTATAAATCGAGATGGATGGTACCTGAAAAATGATACTAGTGATTGCCCCGTGGCCTCCAAAGGTACATACACACATGAGGATGCAAGTGTCATGCACACACATACACATACAGATAAAGAAAAACTTCAGTGGCTAAAAATGGGCCCTTTCCTATCCACTGTAGACTGTTAGAACCAAGACGGTGCCACGCCCCGATCTGAGGCTTCTACACTCAGCCATGACTTTGAAGCTTTCCCCACATTCCTCTTCCGTCTCCGGCTCCGTGCCTGGCTCAGACGATTTGGTTTCAGTCTTAGACCTTTTAACTGGTGCATAGTCAGATTCCTTTATCACCTCCTTGGCTCCTGAGCTTTTAAAGCCTCAGCCAGCCTCTCTGTCACCTGCTGATGGAAATGTTTATCACCGAAAGGATCTTGCGAAGATAAAATAACCAACTTGAACAGATTTGCCAGGAGGGACAGAGACAAACCACTCTTACCACCCAGAAAGCCTTGCTAAGTGAAGGGCATCAAAGTGAATTTCCTAATAACAGATTTATCATGAGTTTTGGGAGAAGGGGGGGAGAAGGCTATATATCCCCTTGGAGGAAGTGGCCCACTCTGGCTGCACAGTCTTGGGAACACAGAGGGAGGTACTGATGACATGGTGAGTTTGGAAGTAGTTTTGGAAAGATTTCCCTGTGGTTCAGCGGGGTAAGAAAGTGAGGGATTAAGACTGTTCCCTGGGGCTGCAGAGATGGTGCAGCTGCCATGAGACATGAGGGTCTGAATTTGGATAATCCTTGTAATCCTACAGATGGAGACAAGTGGATCCCCAGAGCTCACTGGACAACCCACCCTCAGTGGATTTGATATAGGGTTCCATGAGAAACTCAGTCTCATAAAATAAGGTGGAGGATTAAAATACAAGAGGAGACATCTGACATTGGCTTCTGGCCTCCACATGCACTTGAGTGTGCATGCATCTCCCCGCATGTTGACACAGAAGTAGCAGTGTGCCCGTGTACACAACACAACACTCATGCACACACCAAATGCACAGATTCTCTTAAGTTTCACAATAGTAGCACATGGAGATGCTATTTGCTGAGATCTGGAGGGCTCATTCTAATGCATGGTCTAAACCCCAGATAAGTCTTTCCACATTCAAGAATTCTGCAAGCATAGGTTCAAACGGCTGTGGAAAGGCTTCAGAGGGAAGAACGCATAGATCCTGCACAAGGGTGGACCTGTTTTCCATGCCCTCATCACCTAAACAACGCAGCATAACAGTGATTTTTCTGTCGTATCAGGATGACAGTGTGCAGAGGTCACATGCAAATGCGACACCAAGTGTTTTCCCCTGTTTTAAAATCAATTCTTTGATGATTTCACGTGTTTACAATAGGTTTTATTCATATCAATTCTCCTATTCCCCCTGCAGCTCAATGCAGATGTCCTACCTCACTCATTTCCCAATTTGATGACTGCTCTTCACGGACCACTGAGTCCAATCTGTACTGTCCTTGTGTGCAGGGGTGTTGGTCCACCCACAGGAGCATGGGTAACCCAGCAAAGACCAGTTCACTGAAAAGAATGGATTCTCCCTTCTTCGCTCCCTTCAACTGCCAAAGCTTCTCAGCTAGGGCTGGGACTTCCCCAGCCCCCCTCCCATCTATGTTAGAACATTGGTGGGTTTGATCTTATACAGATCTTATGCCGGTAGCCATGGCTGCTTGTGGGTCGGTGATTACAATGGCTCTGAGGTGTCCAGAAGACATGGCTTCTCAGGTTCCTCTCTAATCTCTGGCTCTTACTACCTTTCTGTTGACTCCTATGCACTATTCTCCTATGCATGAGCTACATGTGGAGGGCGCCTACTATAGACAAGTTATTTGTGTAGACTGATCATTTCATAGTTATTCATCTGCCCTCTGACCTGTTGCTTGGCTTCTGTATTGATTGCTATACTCTGCGAAAATGAAACACTTACACCATTATATATTAATATATAATATATATTATATATATATGTATGTCTTGAGCATCTATGCATGAACCAAGCTCCCAGGGACAATTGTCCATTCATGGATGAACACTAACTTGTCTCTAGCATCCAGCTAAGTTGGGCCATGGGCTGCTCCAGTGGAATCTCAAAAGATGCTAAAACAGGCAATGATGCTAGTGTTTATATCCTCATCTGTGGAGATGGCTTGGAGTCCTGAGGACCTTAACTGAAGGCTGTCATTCCTCTTTGTATACTCTCTGCTGAGTTGATGCCCATTCTTTGAGTTCAGCACACCTTGGGCCTTGGGTTGCTAACAATTACCTAGTCAATCGTTTTTTGCAGTATTCCTATGGTGTCTTGTTTTGATTTACCTTAGCTTAATTTCTCTCCTGCATTTCCCTTTCCTTCTCTTTTCCTTTCCATATCTTTTCTCCCTTCCTTCCCCATTCCTCTTTTTTTTTCATAACCCTGTCTGTCTTTGAACCGATGATCTCATCTACCCCAACTTCCCAAGTACTGGGATTATAAGTGAGTATAGCAGTGCTCCATTACACTGGGCATGAACTACCCGATTTTGAGTAAATACGAAATGATGGTGTGTCCAAAGGCATTGGAAAAATTAGGATGGCTAAAGTAGGAAGTGAAAAAAAAAAAGGAATCAAGTTTAATGTTCTAAATCTCAAGATGGTATTTTGAGTCCGCAGCAAGATATCATTCCAGAAATAAGCCTCTATGGAGAAAGAACATGCTTTCCCAAACATCTAAAGTATTTTTTTTTAAAAAAAAATATGTAAGGAGTCCAGCTAGATCCTGTAGAATCAGTGTTACTGTATAGAGGAAGCAGAGAATATGACTGATAGACATTTCTAGTAGAAAAGAAGAAGTGGAAAATATTAGCAAGGGAGGAGGGAAGAGAGGAGGGAGGAGGGAGGACAGAAGGGAGGAAACCGAGACTCCGAGAGGGTACAACTGGTCAATGAAGAATGAGTACGAACTTCCTCCCTTTATCACTCTTAAGCAAACTTGGGACAGAGATTGATGATCCCTTAACAACTCAGGAACCTCTAAGATGGTGTGAGGAAGAGTCGATCCTTGCTAGCATCTCCACTGTGTCCACCATGGCTGAGAAGGGTTCCTCATGGTCTGGATCTTCTTCTGTCACCGTTAGAGGTCACCCATGCTCGGAGGACAACAGTCTTGGCACAGGCTTGGGACCAGGGCAAGGAAGCAAGAGGGCACAGAGAGCAAGGGTCTGAGTGATGTGAAGGCCACAGGGACCTTGGGCCTCAGCAGCAGATGACAGTATGGCACTCCACAAAGAACAGCAGGATCAGCTAAACTCCACCAAACCCTAGTCAGATGCTTAGGGACAAGGGCAGTCTTTAGCCAGGGACACCAAAGGCTCCAAAGACCCTTGTGACAGGATATCTCTACTTTCTTCTTCAGCTGGTAGAGTGGGGGAGCTTGCAGTATTTTCTCAGTCACTGATTGTGCCTACCCAGAATTCCTTCCCCTCTTCCCCCTTCCCCACTAAGCAATGCTTTCTAGTTCCTTTCCCTATCCTCTGGAAGTTCCTTTTGTTTTTTTGTTTTGTTTTGTTTTTTTCCCTCTGCCTGTGTTTAGAAAAGAGGAATGGGCAAAGGGACTTCTGAGAGGGAAAGTTTCATTCTTTGAATTTAGTAGCTATTTTCTCAATGAGGTTTCAGTTTTATGTAAGTGACCTATTACGATGTAACAGGGGCATCATAATTAAACCTCTATTGACAACTTCCAATCTTCTCCATCATTAGAATAGATGCAGGCACCAGAGGAAGAGAGCAATGACTTTATAAAGAAATAATGAGCCAGGCATTGTGGCACATGCCTTTAATCCCAGTGTTTATGAGGCAGAGGCAGGGGAATCTGCTAGTTCTAGGCCTGTCTGTTCTACATTGTGAGTTCTAGGCCAGATGAAACTACATAAAGAGACCCTGTCTAAAACACAATTATAATGAATTTCATCTTAGGAAAATGTATGAGTGTTTTGTGTAAGTTTTAATTCTATCTTTGGATTCTCTCCCAAGGCTGATCCTTACCTGGACCTTCCTTTCGACCCATGGAGTCAATATAGTAGGTGAGGCGGGTAGCTTCTGTTGAACGTAATCGCCACTTCTACTTACCGAAGTAACTTTCAATACAATGGCATGAAAGGAAATTAATACAAAGAGCCAAATTATCTACAAAACAAAAGCATCCTTTTGATGCGCCCTCTCTGTGTTGAAAGTACTGGTTGGCTGGCTGACCAAACTTCCTGCCTCCAGTGGCACCCACACTTTGCTCACACCTGTTGGCCCAAAGCAGAAGAGAGAGAGGAGAGCAAGTACCTGGTGCTGTCGTGTGACGTCAAGCTCTGGCTCACTTGGGTGCTCTTCCAATTGTTGAAATGGGACATTCTCGAGATGGTGTCCAGACTCAACAGTGTTGGCAGGGGTCTTGCTATTTCCTTCCTTCTTACCCGTTGCCTTTATACAAAACCCCAGGATTTGTGGAGATTGCTCTCCATCCTTTCTCTGGCATCCTAGATCCTGACTCGGAGGCTCTGGACTCCCTTTGGAATGTTAACATTGTGATGTGATGGAGAGGGTGCTGGCAGTGTCATCCCCGGGGTTCCGCAGAACCGGGCACAGGAGGGCACGGTTCCCCCTGCCGCGCTCCCTATAGCTCATGACATCTGAGAGAAAGAAGTGTTTCTCCCTTGGTTCCCTGAGGAGTGGGCCTGGCACAAACACACAAACCTGGTCCTGTTCCCATTCTTCTGATTCGGAAGCATCTGAGGTTTTAAAGAGTGCTTTCTTTAGAACTCTGGCCACCTCAGAGAGGAGGGGAGGTCCCCGTGGCGGCAGCAGCAACTGTCGGAGTTTATGTGCACCTTTGGTTGCAGAAACCACGACCTAGCTTTCACTGTGCTACCAGAGAAGACCACATGAATCAAACCAAATGTGCTTTGTTTATAATTTCCACCAGGCTTTCCTTTCTTACCCATGAAGAGTTGTGTCTCTTCCTCTCCCCTCCTCCTCCTCCTCCTCCTCCTCCTCCTCCTCCTCCTCCTCCTCCTCCTCCTCCTCTTCTCTCTCTCTCTCTCTCTCTCTCTCTCTCTCTCTCTCTCTCTCTCTCATTCATTTCCTATCTTGATACATATTATGATCAGAGATTATAATCCATGTGGCTTTAAATATATTCATTGGAACATCCTTTATAGCCTGGAATGTGCACAGTCTTTGAAAATATTTCCTGGACAATGGGAAAGAATGCAGATTATCGTAAGGGTGGACAGAAGGTTCTACAGAGGTAAAGACAACCAAGTGAACATCCACCACCATTATTAATGCTTTGATGACTTAATCAATTTGCAATAGTTTTGATATTAACCTCATACTTAAAGACAGTCACAGTTTTATACTTTGGTTGGTGCTTTGATTTCAACGCATTGATGTTTAGTAGACAAAAAAAAGCAAACACAGACACAAAGTCAAGCTCTGGCCTGGCAATGTTTCAAGCCAAGGTTGTAAGCCTATGCTATTGATGTTTCTTGGCTCAGACTTGTCAGTTTTCTGATATACTATGCAATAGCTTCCCATCTCACTAAATAATGTTACAGTCTGAAATTTATTTAACTTGAATTTCGATGATTAAAGTGTCTTAATTTTTTTTTTCTTCCGAGGCAGGGTTTCTCTGTGTAGTCCTGGCTGTCCTGGAACTCACTCTGTAGACCAGGCTGGCCTCGAACTCAGAAATCTGCCTGCCTCTGCCTCCCAAGTACTGGGATTAAAGGCGTGCGCCACCACTGCCCGGCTAAGTGTCTTAATTTTTATTAGTATTTTAAAAATATAATTTATGTTTCTTTGTTCTGATTTTTTTTTTTTTTTTTGGATTGATGCTTTGCTTTTCTGGGGTTTTGGTTTGGTTTGGGTTTTGTTTGTTTGTTTTTTTTTTTTTTTTTTTTTTGTGCTTTGCATCATCTCTTTATTCCCATCTATCTTTATAGTAAGCCAGTTCTCTTCAGTGTGTTTCCTCTCTTACACTATTCTTTTAGAAGTTACTTATTCTATCTAATAAGCATTCAATGGGTAGCTTATTTTAACATGCTGAGTACGCACCTTGCCACCTAAACTCCATCTTGGCTCTTTCCTCAGGCTTATTAGGAGCCTAAATTTTGAGCATTTTATTGCTAAGGAAGTGCTTTGGTTAAATCAACGTCTACTCAGTTTAATTTCTTCCCCTCAAGCCGTTACTATTGCTTGTTATAACAATTGTCATAACTCGTTTTAATCATTCTGACACAAACCTAGACACACCCGGGAAAAGGGAATTTTAGTTGAGGAGTTGCCTCCACCAGATTTGTCTATGGTTGTGTCTGTGGATATTGTTTTCTTGATTGCTGATTGAGGCAGAAGGGCCCAGCCCACTGTGGGCAATGCCATTCTAGGCAGGTGGACCTAGGATGTATAAGTAAGGTAGCCAAGGAAGCCAAAGGAAGCAATCTAGTCAGCAGTAATCCTCTGTGGTTTCTGCTTCAAGATCCTCTTTGCCCTGGCTTGCCTCTTGTCTGGATGATAGACTGTAACTTGTAAGATGTAATAAACCCTTTCCTCCTCAAGTCGCTTTTGGTCATAGTGTTTATCATAGCAACAGAGAACAAACCAGAACAACCATATATTTAACATATTAGAAGTACGTATCTGGACCTCATTCTTACTGCATTCACTCTGATTGTAACCCAGGTCGTAAACAAAATCACACAGATAGAAAAGAATGCTCCAACGACCTCATAAATAGCTGAAGGAAGCAATGAAGGGTGTGAAATTCCTCAAGCCAAGAGCACCTTTATGGATCCAGGTCAAAAGATTAAGAACCTCTAAAGCTTGTAACATGTTTTCTTCTACCTTCTATGTTTGTTCAAAAAAAAAACTTCATGTAACCCTAAGACACTATAATATATGTTTTATTATTTATAATTTTTTATTGCACTTGCATTCTGACAGTTAACGATATATTCCTTCTGGCTATGTCACCTAGTATGTGTCCTGTGATATATTGTTGTTTTCAGCCCCTGGGTAGATTTATTTATTCTTTCTTTATTTGGAGACATTGTCTTACTGTGTGGCTCAGGCTTGGCTCCATTCCGTAGCAGCAGTTACCTTCGGATACTGGAGAGCAAGCCAGATACTGGAGAAAAGGGCCAACAAGCAAAATAAGACATGGTCATTATTTTTTTGTGGGATAAAACTTGTGGAAGATTAGGCATTTTGCAGAGCCCAGTTTGATAAATCCCATCACCAAACACGATGCTCTTTCTTACTAGGCAAACATTAAGAAAAATGCCTGTAAGCATAATTAATCTTAGGGACGCCGGCTTAAATAGTAAGCAAACAATCGAAATGCTGAACGCTAAAATCCTCCTGAAGGCCACGCTGCCTCTACCCTTATTCACATCTCCTTAGGTCGCAGAGAATTGAAGTTTGACACAGGACCTCCCTGCCCTATCTGTGGTCTTCCCCTGGTGTGCCTCTGCCCATTTCCCAGCGCCTGCCCCTTTCCCAGCCCCCAAGGCTCTGTGGTAAGAAAGAGTGAATCTCAAACAAGAGCAAAAGTAGGGAGATCTAACAGTGCTTTGAAGACCTTTTCAGGTCTGTGGCTGTCAGGCATTTGCAGCTTTTACCTCTGAGTCTGGGTAAATCACTCACCTTCCCGGTGCTCTGGTCTCTCCATCTCTGTAATGGCTCCTCCCCAAGAAGTGACTATGAAGTTAAATAAGCTAACAGCTCAGGGACCTAGAAAACTACAAACCGGATGTCCAAGAAACAGTAGCTATTATCCCAGGGTCAAAATCTTTTTGCTAGTTTGAAAGGATAGGTAGAAAGTCAAAACAGGAAACACAATGTAAGTTAATTAAAATATCATCTGTAGTCATATGTACATAACAACATGTAAAGGATTTCCTAGGTTATGGCTTATTGTTTCCTTGTTGCTTTGTTTTATTTTTTTCTAAAATGACTGTGTATTGTGTTTAAAGACATTCTGAAGTTGATCTGCTTGTGTGTTTTCTGTACGTAGAATCAAACAATCGGGCTGTAATTGAGAGAGTCCACAGTTGAGGCTGTCTGTCTTTCTGGCTTCACATTGTTGGTAGAAAGCCATTCAGACACGTAACCTTTGTCTAACAGAAAGCCTTTCCCAGAATTCTAAAGCTTCTTGGTGCTTAGAAAGGACTTCACAATTCTCAACAATGCCCAGGATAGGATTTCATCAGAGAAAATCAGGTCATTTTCCCAAGGCCCTTCGGGAACAAACTATTTTGTATTCTCTTTATTGGGGGAGGGAAGGAGAGTTGGATCAGAGAGTCCACAGGGAGTGGAAACCAGAAACTCAGCCTAATAGTGTAGGTTATCCAAAACACCCTTGCTTAATCATCTACTCCTCTGATGTTTTTTGTCCTTTAAGAACAAGGGGGAAAAATGTTCTTCCAATTTTAGGGAAGCGAACATGGCAGATTTCCTGAGAAGCCACTGCTTTATGCCATTGTTTCAGTTGTAATTACTTATCTCCGTTCTCTTCATTTTCAAAAGCACTTCAGGTTGGAGAAAGCAATCCTGCGGAATGCCTTTTGAAGCCTCATGTGACTCTTGACTTCTGGTGGGTTAGATACATTAGCTATGTGCCAGACCTAAGCTGTGCTGGTGTGGCGACTGCAAACAGAGACATAAATACTAAAGCAAGAAATAGTATCAAACCGGCGTGTCATTATGCCCGTGTGTGAGAGACATACCCTCTCTCTGCTCTCACCTGAGAAGCATCTGTTTGCAGTAGATAGCCATTAACGCAGAGACCCACAAATGGTCATGATGCTAGGCATAGCTGTGGACTGCTCATCCCTAAATGAGCCTTCTCTATTATATACACTCCTCCCAAGACCCGGGGGCCATGGCAGATGAGGAGACATAAGAGTTGAAGGTCCAGAGGTATAGAGGACTATAAGTAAATGGTGTTTTCTGGACACAGAGGGTCAGCTGTCCCTATGAACTCACAGTGACCATGACAACATGCACAAGCTCCGAACAAGCTCAAGCCGGACCAAATCCCAGCCTGAAGAGGGGAGGCAGGAATGAATCCCTACTCCTAGAAGAGGAACTATTGTCAATGGACGGCTTCCAGAAGAGGGGCAGTTAAATAATTTTTAAGGAGTGTAGCCTCAGGTAAGTTGACCACTCTCCAGTGGAAGGCCATACATGCAAAGATTCATCTGCAGCACAGATTGGACACACAGACACGGACATAGACATAGACAGATAGACACACACACACATACAAGGACACAAAGTAGAGTGGGTAGGAAGGTGACTGGGGTGGGTCTTCAAGGAGCGGGGTTGGGGGAGAGGACAGTTAGGATGAAAACGCAATGCTGAAATCCTTAAAGAACTGATTAAACAACAACAAGAAAACACCAAACTAGGGAATGGAAGATGGTTTAGAGAACACAAGAACCGGATCTCAGATCTTCAGCATCCAGATAAAAATCCAGATGCAACAGCATATACTTATAATCCCAGTGCTATGGGGGAAAGGACTGGAAGTTCTCCAGGGCTGGCTGGTCAGCTAGTTTTGCTGGAGTGGTGAACTCCTGGTTGAGTGAAAGTTCTTTAAAATAGAGAAACTGCAAAGAAAATGCTACTTCGTTTACACATCCAATACATAGGACCAGCAAAGGAGGGGATGGGGGATGGGCGGGAAACCACCAGGGAGGGACTTATAATTTCCCTTCTTTCCACACACCAGAAGCCCTAAGAACACTGAAGCTACAGAGGCCAAGGGCTTCCATTCATGTTTTCAGCACACAGCGCCTCACGGTGCCAGAGAGATGGGAGACTTCTGCCTTTCAGTTCAGCACAGCTGTGCCAGGGATTCAGCCTTTCAGTGAGTATTGCTTTCAACGTCAATCAGAGAAACTTCTTTTGCAGTGGGCTGACTGTAGAGACTCATCACTGGCTAGAATAAGTGATTTTTGAACGCTTAGCCCTCAATGGGACATCTATATCAAGCCAAGCTTCCTGGCAAGGCTCAGGGAACATTGCAGAAGAAGGGGTAGAAAGAACATAGGAGCCGGATATGATATGGTTAGTGTACACATATACAAGATTTTCAAAGAACGAAAGAAAGATTTATAAACACCAACCAATTAAAGTGTAGAGTAATTGAAGAAGATACTCAACGTTGACCTTTGCATGGACACAGACAGACACAGACACATACAGACACACACACACACACACACACACACACACACACATGTATACACACAAACATATACACGGGCATATATGCACTCCCAACACCCCACAGCAGAGCACTAGCTAGTCTGTTGACCTTTGCATGGACACAGACAGACACAGACACAGACACAGACACACACACACACACACACACACACACACACACATGTATACACACAAACATATACACGGGCATATATGCACTCCCAACACCCCACAGCAGAGCACTAGCTAGTCTGTAGAGGAGCCTAAGGATCTTCTGGACAAGGTCTGGGGCCTTGCAAGTGGGTCAGTGAGGAGAGACAGCTATTGGCAAAATGAGGTTGACCTGGGAGTCATGGAGAGCAGGAACTGGGAGCGAGAGGTACAGAGAGAAGCTGCCTGGCTTCTGGAGGGCGCCCAGAACTTCTAGTTCCAGCACATGCTGGGGTTAGTGTTGTGTGTGACAGGCCCTGAGCAGTACCCACAATTTTGTTTCCCATTTTCGTAAGGCAGTTGTAGAGAGTTCCTTGCCCTGCATACAAATGCTCTGGGGATTTTTTCCCCAAATTGCTTCCTGTGGCCCCTCAGAACCCTTTATGACTAGTCCTTTAGCTGGCTTACTTGATTTTATTGGAAGTTTGCTCTGGTTTAATAGTAGCGGGGTGGGTGCAAGGAGCCTTAGCATTAACTGCCTGCAAGATGGGCACTTGCTCCCCCCCACCCTGTTGTTAATAATGATCGGCTCCAGTCTCATAAAGAGAATCACGACCCTGCAGTGGTGGAAGGCAGCCTTTGAGACTTCCCTTCCTGAATCTCAATTTCTCGGAGAGGACCGGGGTCAAGACATTCCCTTTAGATGCAGGTCACAGAGGCTCTGAGGAGAGAATAACAAATGATGCCACGTGACTGCATTTCCATTTCTGAATGTTTGCTGTGGAATATCAAAACAAGAGATTTCAGCCCAAGAAACCAAGGCTTACTGCACCAGGACTCAGCAATTTCCTCTGAGTGCAACTAGATGTCATCTGAGGCCACATAAAACACTGAGTTTCATATGATGTATTTTTTTTACTAAACAATCTCTCCAGTTAATAATAAAAATGAACTTAGAATTTTGATCTCCTGATTCCAAGCTCATCATTCTACGTATGAAGCCACCCAAGTGTCCCCTGTGGTTAGGGTTCATGAATGCAATCTTTTATGAGGCATTCATTTTAAGTGATCATATACAAATTATTAATATTGTTGTTGTTAATGTTTGGGTGTGAATGGGTGTGTGCAGGTCAGGTGTGGTCTTCAATCACGTCTTGTCTTAGCTAGCTTTTGTGACCAAAAGGCATGTATACAGAAGAAAGCTTGTTTGGGGGTTTACGGTTTCAGCAGGTTCGAGTCCATAATGGCAGGGACAGCAGGCGGCAGACATGGAGGTTAGAGCTGGAATCTGAGAGTTCACATCTCAAAGCACTAAACGAGAGAGGAGTGGAAAAGGTGCAAGTCTTTAAGCTGTCATCTTCCACGCCCACACTAAGGCCACACCCCCTAAACCTTCCCAAACAGAACCATCCATGGAAGACCAGGCGCTCTAATGCTGGAGAATGTGGGAGACATTTGTCATTCAAAACACCGCATTTCTCCACCTTCTTAACACTAGTCCCTCACTAACCCTGAAGCTCTCCAGTTAGGTTTGCCTGGCTGGCCTCCAAGCTGAAGGGCCCCTCTTGTTTCTACCTCTCCAGCGCTGGGGTTCCATGTACGTGAGGCGGTACCCAGCTCTTTACGTGCGTGTCAAGGATTTGTTCTTGTGTGGTGTGCACTTTGCTGACTGAGCTATTTGTCCAGACCCACAAATTATTTTTTTTTTTTTACCTTTCATACAGAATATTTTTGTAGCCGTCCAGCAGTCATGGATGAACTGGGTTACTTGAAAGGGAGGCTGGGAATGAAAAAGGACAGGGTGCGAGAGAAGGATGAAGCCCAGACAAAAGTTTCTGATCCAGGCTCAAAGTTTATTAGTCAGCACTGCATTTATATAGGGAGAACCCATCCTTTGTTTCAGCTGGGTTGAGTTGCAAAGCAAGCTCAGCGGGCGGTCTGCTCCTGTAGGAAACTGACTGCATCTGGGCCATTAAGGTCCAACTGTGGCAAACTCTTAAGGTCTATTTAGCCTGCTCAAGGCTGGGGGAAGGGCACATATTTTGATCATATAATTTCTCCTTTCCTGACTCCCCCTAAGTTCATCCCACCTCCCTACCACCCAAGTGTATGTTCCCTCTTTATTTCTATGACTCTCTATCTCTGTCTCTCTCTCTCTCCCTGTCTCAAATGAACTCATCAAAACAAACATACAAACAAAAGCCCCACAAAAAAATCCAAAAATTCAAACAAAACTTATGACAGGAAACCCCAAAAGACCAAAGCGTGCGCGCACACACACACACACACACACACACACACACACGCACATGTAGATCGATCAATAGATAGATAGAGATAGTCTATTTTGTGACTCTTGGACTTGGGGCCTGCCCTTGAGTGTGGTTGGTATACACAGTTTACATGGGGCACTTCTGTATGTTCCACCATTTACTTTGTGCGAGTGTGTCCAGGGGGTTGAAGTCAGGACCTTGCACATGGGAGACACTCTACCGCCGAGCTTTAGCCTCACCTCACGTGTGACTTCTGGTGCATTCTTTAACTCTTCTACACTCCCTGTGGCCACTGTAGGCTAGGCGTGGCAGTAGCCACACTGCCTGCCTTCAGGGCTAGTGGGGAAAGTTAGCAAAATAAACTGCATGTATTGTGTGAACCTTAAAAGCATCGTCCCTGATATGAGGCTCTAACTAAAGCTGGCGAAGGGCCATTGCGATTGTGTGTTGGGAATTTTCCGTAACAAAGTTAAGAATACTTTTTAAAAAATCCTTTACAATTTAACGAACAACCTTGTGGACCAGGGAGATGGCTCCATCGTTACCTGCTTGTGGTTTAAGCATAAGGACCTGAGTTTGTTCCCCAGAACCCATGTTGTAAAAACGTGGAGTGTGATAGTGTCGTCTGCTTCTAATCCTGGTTTTGGGGGAACAGGGAAGAGTCAGGTGGCTCCCCTCTCACAGAGCCGGCCTAGCTGACATGAGTTCTAGGCCAGTGAGAGACCTTGTATCAAAACAAAAACGAAGAAGACCAACAGAAAAGAAAAAAAAAAAAGCAAACAATCAGAAAAGATTTTTTCCTTGATTGGTTATTCCAGATGACCTAAGATGGTACTTGGCAAGGACTCGGTAGCCAGAATACCTATGGCTGCAGTGTGAATCCACTGAGCAGTGCTGTGTCTCCGAGCCCCATCTATAGCACAGTACCTATCTCATGGCTTAACAAAGAAGTGAATGAATTGAGAGTTGAAAACCAGGGAAAAAATTAAATTCAAGTATTTGATAAAATAAAAACCTCTGGATTCCCAATTGTGAGTGTTTTATAAGTAACACCAGACTGGAAAAGTTACACACAAACAGGATTCAGTGTCACAGTTAACACCCGGTTGTGGGTATTTCCTACTGGGTCTGTCATCTGCAGAGGTTTGACTCTGTGCCAGGCTTCCTGCCGCAGTTTAGCTGGGTCCTGGTATACCTAATGAAACGGTATTTATCTGGGACCAGACAGAGGTCTTCAGGAATGCTAGATCAGACCTGTTTGCTATTGGACTGATTATCAAGCACACGGTAGGGTTACAAATACAAACAGCAGTACTCTGTCAGCGTTACTCCTCACTGTTGATAAAAGTCACCTGCATTTCTCTTTTGGACTCCTCTCTTGCAGCAGGGCTGAGTATTAAACCCTTTATAGAAACTAAGAGAACTTGGTGGGGGGAAGGGGGAAAGAGGGGGGAGGGGGTACTCTAGAAGACACGATCCAGAGATTCTAAGTTCTTTCTGGAAAGGGTGAAAGGTGGGAGTAGGGTGGAGATGGAGCCTTAGAAACAAACACTCTGGAAATGTGACTGGACCTTCCTGCTTTTCAGTAGGATCAGGAGTTAGAGAATCAGGCTGGAGAGATGGCTCAGCCGTTAAGAGCATGTATTGCTCTTGCAGAGGACCTGAGATCAGTTCCCAGCATCCCTATAGTGTTGGGGGATGGTTTTGTGCACTGTGTATTCAGATGCAGATTTCTACAACTAGACATTTCCTTGCGGTCTGGAGGATGGCATGGCCAACCATCTCTGGTGTTTATGTTTTATAAAAATTGTTTTCTACCTCATTTGATTGATTAATAGTGCAATTATTATTGCATTATTATATTGATTAATCATGCAATTAGTTGGGCAGAAGAGAATAGAGTGGGACTTCCGGTCCCAGTCAGGAAGGGTCCCAGGGAGACGGGAGAGTAGAGAAGGATGGAGAGAGCAGGAGGATTCACCATGAGGTTGCAATGATTCACGTGGACCAGAGAGAGCCGGGGCAAGACCAGATGGCAGGGAATGGAACATTTGTCTAGTGTTTGCAGTTTAATCAGGTTAGAATAGCTCAAAACTGGTCCAGCCTAGACTGGCAGCATGTTAATAAAAATGTAGGTCTCCATGTCTTTGTTCGGGAGCTAAAACAGACTAGAGCAGGCATAGAAATGCCTGCAGTTATTTGTGAACAAAGTGGGTGTTAGAAAACACCCCATAGAATTACTTTCACAGTCCAGAATCTCACAGCTAGCTGTAACTCTAGATTGGGGGTGGGATGTGCTCTCCTGGCTTCGATAGGCATTGTAAGCATGTGGTAGACACACATACACACCGTTTGTCTTAGTCAGGGTTTCTATTCCTGCACAGACCATCATGATCAAGAAGCAAGTTGGGGAGGAAAGGGTTTATTCAGATTACATTTTCACATTGCTATTCATCACCAAAGGAAGTCAGGACTGGAACTCAAGCAGGTCAGGAAGCAGGAGTTGATGCAGAGGCTGTGGAGGGATGTTTCTTACTGGTTTGCTTCCCCTGGCTTGCTCAGTTTGCTTTCATATAAAATCCAAGACTACCAGCCCAGGGATGGCACCACCCACAAGGGGCCCTCCCCATTTGATCACTAACTAAGAAAATGCCTTACAGCTGGATCTCATGGAGGCATTTCCTCACCTGATGCTCTTTTCTCTGTGATAACTCCAGCTTGTGTCAAGTTGACACAAAACCAGCCAATACCTGTTAAACACTCATTACACAAAATAAATAAATAATAAAAATCTAAATAAAAGAGTAAGAGAAGCAATTATATGCATGCCTGGGGTGCCCATACCTCATCTCATTCTTCATCCTTTATCAGGATCTATGGTCGATCAGTACCAGAAGTTTCCATGTCCACAAAGTTTTCTGTGTCAGGCGTGTACACTCACGCGTGTGTGACCCGATTCCTTAGAAGCCCACAGAAGCTCTCACAGCCGGAATGCCCACAGCCTCTCTGTAATTATCTTGGACCATATTGTGCTAAGGGAATTGCAACTGTCTATAATTCATTAGCTCAAGAGTGAAACAAAATCAGAGCCGGGCAGATTACCTAGGCTGCCTCTGTCATATGTACGAAGGGAACTTTTCCGTTTTACTTTAATCTTTCCTGGCATGGCGTTCTTTCTCTTTCTGAATCAGGCTGCTCTGAGCTCATCCAAGAAAAAGTGTCAGTCTCATGTAATGCCCAAGATAAAATGAACACAGAAATGGACTGGAGATGCCTCCTTATTCTTGAAGGAGATTTATGAGAGGGCTAGTTACTCTGTCTTGTAAGGAACTACTCAAATAAAAACACAGGCAGCATGTACATGATTGAAGGATTTCAATGCTTTTCTGTTTGAATGAATCATATCCGAGGATCAAAATTAAACATTTAAAGGCTGCACTATGACATTTCCATGAAAAGAAGGATTTTAATGACTCTGATATGGTGGCCGTCTACCTGCCATCCAAGGGTCTAGTTTGCTTTCGGTTGCTGTGATAAACACCATGACGAAATAAAACTTGGGGAATAAATGATTATTTGACTTACACCTTCTGACCACAGCCCATCACTGAGAGAAGCCAAGGCAGAGCGACTCAAGCAGGACAGTAGGAACCGAAGCGGAACTGAAGCCATGGAGACATGTGGCTGGCTGGCCAGCTTCCTGTGGCTTTGCTCAGCCTGCTTTCTTACAGAACCTAGAACCGCCTGCTCAGGGGTGGCACTGCCCACAGTGGGCTGAGCCCTTCCACAACACTCATTAAATTGCTCATTATTAATTAACGGATCATTAATTAAGTCAAGACAATGCCCCACAGACCAATCTGATGGAGGTGGTTCCTCAATTGAGGTTTCTTCCCCGGGTGACTCCAGTTTTGTCATGTTGACAAAAACTGACCAGTGCACCCAGTGAGGGTACGAATACAGCAGACCCCTAACCAGCATCACTTCTCTTTGATAAAAGTCAAGTGCACTAGCGTCACTCCTCATTGATAAAAGTCATGTGTACAACAAGCATCCCTCCTCATTGATAAAAAGTCACATGCACTGTACTGGCTGGTTTTGTGTGTCAACTTGACACAGGCTGGAGTTATCATAGGAAAAGGAGCTTCAGTTGGGGAAGTGCCTCCATGAGATCCAGCTGTGGGGCATTTTCTCAATTAATGATCAAGTGGAGAGGGCCCCTTGTGGGTGGTGCCATCTCTGGACTGGTAGTCTTGGGTTCTATAAGAGAGCAGGCTGAGCAAGCCAGTAAGTACCATCCCTCCATGGCCTCTGTATCAGCTCCTGCTTCCTGACCTGCTTGAGTTCCAGTCCTGACTTCCTTTGGTGATGAACAACTGTGTGGAAGTGTAAGCTGAATAAACCCTTTCCTCCCCAACTTGCTGCTTGATCATGATGTTTGTGCAGGAATAGAAACCCTGACTAAGACATGCACCATCATCACTCCTCATTGATAAAAGTCACATGTACAAGCATCACTCCTCACTGATAAAAGTCTCTTGCACTCTCACATTACCCTTCATGAGCAATGATTTATCTCCATTCTAGAAGTGGGAGAAACTAAAGCCAAGAGATGGCCTGAGATTTAGCTACTATGCTATGGCTGGTTATTAGTAAATCCAATACATTTGATACATTCTCGTTGCTGTGATTTGAATGTAGAATGTATTCCATGGGCTTATGTATCTGAGCACTTGGTATCCAGCAGTTGGTGCTGTTTTGGGTGGTTGTAGGACCTTTACAAGGTGGACACTGGATGGAGAAAGTGGCTCCCTGGAGGTTGGCCGTTATAGATGACGCCCTGCCCCCTGGTTCTGGCCTGAGCGCTAACCTCTTGATCTGCTGAGATGTAAGTTGTGCCACAAGCTTCTCCTGTCATAGAGGGAGCTGCACTGGCTGTCATTCTTGCTGTGATGGCCTGATGGATGAGGCAGAGTAAATACTTGTCTGTTTAAGTTGCTTCTGCCATAATTTAGACTTCCAGTGAGGACGAATTATCCTTGCGCATTGGGTTATGTAGGCTATGGCAACCCTACACTCTATAAAAGGAGTCCTACTGAATCCAAAGCAGGGCTCAGATCGTCCCAGGCCCTACCACTCATGGGGGTGAGTGCAAGGCACCTATAGAGAACTTCCTGCTCTGCGTGCTTACGATTAGGAGAAACAGAAACATAACAACCAGCTTCTATACCTGCAGTGGTCTTGAGTCTCTTTTCCCCACCTCAGCCACCTCTCAGCGTATCCTTAGTTTGACTGTTGATCTCTGTGTATCCGTGTTGATTGCATATCTGTGACATTTGACTCCCATAGACCCTCTCAACAGGGTCTGGGTAGATTTTTTTTTTCATTTCTCCCATCTGTGTGTGAGCACACATGTCTGTATGTGCACACAGACGCCATGGTACATATGTGGAGATCAGAGGACAACCCACGGAAGTTGGTTAACGTCTTCCACCATGAGAGTTTCAGAGACTGAACTCAAATTCCCAGCCTTGGCAGCAAGCATCTCCACCCACTGAACCATCCTACCAACTCAGATAGGCGCTCTTTCCCTCCCATCATTTGTATCCCCTTACAGGACTTAGGGTCTCTAAGGGAATGTGTGGGGTTGCTTGTTCAGCAAGTGTCCGGTCCTCTATTATTTTGCACTCATGGGGCAGATCTGATTAAACCCTCATTCAGGTCTGGTCGAGGCTATTCATCAGTAAAAAGCCCCTGTTATGAGTGAAATGTAGGGTTGGGACCTTTAGCAGAATAAGTCAGGGTGTGTCTCAAAGAGCCTTTCCATCAGGAGAGTTCTCGTCGGCTTTCCTCTTTGGCAGTTGATACATCCTAGTGTGTCTAGCTGAGATATGCCATTAGTGATTTTACTATGAATAAAGAGGATGAATTGTCTTAGAGAAACATAAATATGAGTGGACTTAGAATGATTTTTATAGTGATTTTTATAGTGATTTTTTTTTAGATTTTTCTAGCTTTATGAATTGTGAAACTACATTTTCTACTGCTTTTGTTGTTTCTTGTTTCACCTGCCCAGTGCCACCTTCTTCTTATATAGGAACTGATTGCTTCATTTCACTTGATACATGAATAAGAGAGGTGCTGGTCTGTGTGTGTGCGAGTGTGTGTGTGTGTATGCATGTGTGCATATGTGTGCATGTGTGTATGCAAGTGTGTGTGCATGTGTGTATATGTGTACATGTGTGCATGCATGTGTGTGAATGTGTGTGTGCATGTGTGTGTATGTATGCATGCATGTGTGTATATGAGTGCATGTGTGTGTGTATGTATGTGTACATTGGTGTGTGTGTGTGTGTGTGTGTGTGTGTGTGTGTATGTGTATGTGTTTGTGTGACGTACAGCTCCCTGGCTCAAACTCTGTGTCTTTCTCACAAATGTCAGGATGATTATTAAATGCAACACCATTAACAGTGACATTATGATAGACACTGTCTATTGAGAGAGAGAGAGAGAGAGAGAGAGAGAGAGAGAGAGAGAGAGAGGAGAGCAATGGGAGTGAGTAAAGCTATTGGACAGAGTTTATCTAAATTATGTCTTGAAAGTGGGTTTACCTATGACAAATGGTTTTGAGGTGTAGGGGCATGCTAGTACTAAGAGGATTTGAACCCATGTTGCCTAAGAGGAACAAGATGGCGCATGTTGTATGAGTTGCTCTATCTGAAACAGAATAGTGGGGAGGGAAGAGGATTAGTAGTGCTTCCAGACTAGGCAGGTAAATTTCTTGGGGGCCATTAAATGGAAGTATTATTTAGACGGAGATCCATCCAAGTTACTCAGATTGGGCACATGAACAAAACAGTAATAGGTGCCAGATATAGAATAATTCTAAATGGCTCTTTAGTGTGTCTTCCCATTGTTTGAAATCTTATAAATACTATTTCTAAACATAGCATAAAAGCTAACTCTAGAACTGCTTTCTTTCTCTATTCATCTATTTATCTATCATCTATCTATCATCTATCTATCTATCTATCTATCTATCTATCTATCATCTATCCATCCATCCATCCATCCATCTTTGTTGTTTCAGGGTCTATATCCCAATCTGGTCTCAAATTTACTGTGTAGCCAAAGATGACCTTGAACTTCTGATTTACCAACCTCTACCTCCCGAGGGCAGAGATTAGAGGAGTGCTCTACCGTGCCTGATTTATGTCATGCCAGGGATTGAACTGAAGGCACTAAGCATGCTAAGAAAGAGTTCTGTCAACAGTGACCCTAACATTTATCAGCTATAAAACTGACTTATTGCCAGGCGTTGGTGGCACACGCCTGTAATCCCAGCACTTGGGAGGCAGAGGCAGGCGGATTTCTGAGTTCGAGGCCATCCTGGTCTACAGAGTGAGTTCCAGGACAGCCATGGCTACACAGAGAAACCCTGTCTCTAAAAATCCAAAAACAAAACAAAACAAAACAAAACAAAACAAAAACCTGACTTATTTGTGCTTCAGTTTTGTCATCTACAATAGAGGAAGCAATCTCTCATAGATTCACTGCACCTTGAATAGGTTGAAATACAAGTGCTTAGAACTTTGTACAGAATAAGCACTCAGCTCATTCCAACTGCTGATAAAATTGCTGTTGAGAGCACTCTTTTGTGCAAGCATATGTGTGCACAGGCATTGGGGTGATTTGAATATGCTTGGTCCATGGGAAGTGGCACTATTAGGAGGTGTGGTCTTGTTGGAATAGGTGTGGCCTTGTTAGAGGAAATGTGTCACTGTGGAGATGGTCTTTGAGGTCTTCTAGTGTTCAAGCTCTTCCTAGAGCTGAAGAGAGATTCCTTCTGGCTGCCTGCAGATGACAGTCTCTTCCTGGCTGCCTTTGAATCAAGATGTAGAACTCTCAGCTTCTTCTCCAGCACCATGTTTGCCTGCATGCTGCCATGCTTCCTGTCATAATCATAATGGACAGAACCTCTCTAACTGTAAGCCAGACCCAATTGTTTTCTTTTATAAGAATTGCCTTGGTCATGGTGTCTCTTCATAGCAATGAAACTCTAAGACAGGCATGTAGAATGTTATGGTTAATGTCAAGTGTCTTCATCAACCTCTCCACATTTTTCTTTCTGAGGTAGTCTCTCATTAAACTTGAAGCTTACTGATTCATGTAGACTGGTTGCCCACCAAGCTCCAGGAATCTGTCTGCCTCTGTTACCTGCTCCACACCCATCCTGGTGCTTGGGTTATAGGTATGAGCCACCTTGCTTGGATCTTGTGTGGGTTTCTGGGATCTAAAGTCAGGACCTCATACTTATACAGCAAAGCATTTTGCCCATTGAGTCATCTCCCAAGACCCCATTAATAGGACTTTTTTTCAGGGTGATCAGGAACATGCCATGGAGATGTTTCTAATGGTGTGAATAAAGTAGGATCTGACCTTAACAAACAGACACATACATGTTGGGTGACCATTGTGGGCACTGTGCAGGGTTCTGGGGACCTGGAGAGGAAAGTCAAGGACATGGTCCTCGGCAATGTGGCAACATTCGGGACAAATGAGAAGCACAAGTTTGCAATAAACAATGAGCCATGAAGTAGAATCTTAGTAGCTGATTGGATGACATAACCCAGTGCTAACTGGTGTTTGTGACAACACCCTTCTCATTAAGGACGTAGAAAAAGAAGAGATGGCATCAGTTGGGGTGTTTGGTGGAAAACTGTAACACCGAGGAGGGGCCGGCCTAAATATGAGAATGAAATGGCTCTTCTGTCTTTCTGGATGTATGTTATCAACACAGCTTTTCATCTTTATACCCTTCCATTGCATGCTGTTTGGCAGTTAAAGGCACTGTCTACATTTTCTCAAGTTTCTACGTTTTCTCCTCTTCATGTGCGCCTCTGTTTCTTGCATCGTGTTTATCCTTGCACAGCCTCCCTAGGATGCTGTGTAGGGCTCGGTTGCTAGGCTTCGAAGAAATGACCTTTTTCTGCTGATGGCATATTGGGGATCTCTGTGTGCTGGGGGAAAGAAAAAGCCCGAAAAGCTTCATAAAATAAGCTCTCTTGGCACAGCCAAAAGAGGGAGAATAAAAGGAAAGGAACCTGGAAGGAGGCAGTGTTGTGTATCTAAGGAAGCCAAATATAAGAAAAATAGAATCCAGGAGTATTTTAAACAGGAAGCTGTCAGGGAGAATGCTGTTCCCTGCTTATAATTATTTTGTCATTATCTTTATCACATTTCTTGTGATGGGGACAGAGTCCATGGGAGGAGGGACTGCATGTGACACAAGACAGGTGGCCTTGGGTGTGAGGACATGTACAGCATCTAGGTCATCAGGTCTGTACCTTTGTAGGGGATAAAGGTACAAAGGAGGAGAGTCGTCAAGAGCGCAGCAGATGGCGGGTCCCATCCTGTGAGCAAGGGTTCCTAAAGTGTCCACACTCAGCAGTACAGACATCTGATGACCGAAGGACCCAGGTGATATGACAAGGGAGTTGGGTGAAGGACTGTGTGGTTTAATAATACGGAATGTGAAGGAGAGGTAATCAGACTGATCTCCAGTGTGTTACAACTTAACGGTTTAGGAAGAAACGTCTCCCATGGGCACATGTATTTGAGTGTGTCATGGTCCCTGGTTGGTTGTACTGTTTGGGGAGGTTACATAACCTTTATGAAACAGAGAGGGGGGGGGAGACAGAGACACAGACACAGAAAGAGCCTTGTTGGAGGAAATATATCATTGGACTTTGAGTGTTTACAGTTTTGCCTGATTTTCTGCTCTATCTATCTATCTATCTATCTATCTATCTATCACCTATCTGTACTTCCTGTCTGCCTGCCCATCCATCCATCCATCCATCAACACCCCCCCCCCCACGATGTATGGATGAACTTGTGATCAGTTAGGTTCCTGCTCCTTTAACCACAGTTTCCCTGACTGGTGCAATGCCCTCTTTGAAATGCTGAACTCTATCCCTCTGGAACTGTAAGAGGATATAAAACATTTTCTTCTTTAGCTTGCTTTTGGTCATGGTATTTAACCACAGTCACAGAAAAGTAATCAATGCATCATCATAGTGAATGATTCTATAGTTCAACTAGCTGAGCTACAATGCCCAGATAGTTGGTCAAAAACATTGTTCAGATGTTTCTGTGAGGGCGTAATCGAATGGCATGTGGTTGTCTTCAACTAGAGCAGATTTTTCTTCTACAATCTCAATGCATTGCATCCTATCTGTCAACGCCTGACACCCTGAACAAGAGGAAGGCCTTCGCCTTTCTTTGTAGCCTTGGCACTTTATGGTTTATTAAAATGGTCATCAGCCTTCCTGGTCAGGGTTTGGGTTTACAAAGTCACCACCGTCACATGGACCAATTCTTTTTTTAAAAAAAATAACTAAACCAAACAAAAATCTGCTTATCTCCTGACACCACCTGTTTGTCCTCTGGAGAGCTGTGACAACTTCACTGGGAAGTATCGACCCACGGATGTGAACATTTCAAGGTCTAATGGCTACTCAAGGTAAAGAGAATATTCTAATCCAAGACTCTCTAAATCCAGGTTCATGTTTTCTCTCCATCCACACACACATTCCTTGGAGTCCATGAAATGACTCTGGAAAGATGCAAGTTGTGTCCAGGACCACTTGTTGATATGAGACTCCCAATGGGAACTTGACCTGAGGGGGTCTTGATGGTCAACTAAGGAACAGCAGACGAACTGTACTGGGCTGTGTCAGTCGAGGCTAGCCTTTAGGGCTGAACAGGTTCAATCTGGAGTCTTGGGCATCTCAGACTGGTTAGTAACTGGGGGAGCTGATCTTTGTGACTTTTCCTGTCACAGCACTGAAAAGCTCATAGAACAGCATATTATCCTGCCATGGATGTATCCCGCTGTCCCTTTCCTTCTCATTGTCCCCTGAGTCAGTCCCCTCTACCATCCCTACCCCCTCTCATCTAACTGTGGGACCCGAAAAGTCAGACATAGCAGGGACTGAGGAAACTCCAGGTCTGTGACAAGGGAGAAGGGGTACTACTTGCCAATGCTTCACAGAAGCTCTTTCATTAGTTAATTAATTTTTGAGATAGGTTCTCCCAAAGCCCAGATTGACTTCAAATTCACTATGTAACTGAGGGTGACCTTGAACTCTTGATCTCTCTGTCTCTATCTCCCAAATACTGGAACTGTAGACTTATGTTGTAGACAAATGTTGGCACATTTGGTTAGTGCAATGTTGGGGATTAGAGCTGGGTATTTCCTGCATGCTAGGCAGGTACTCTAACCAATTGAACACACCCACAGACTTCCTTCCAAAGTTTCCTCCATATTTGCGCGGAGAGGGGAAGAAGGTCTGAGATAAAGGACTTTTCTTACAAGTTCTTCCTCCCTTCGGGCAGCTCGGAGCTCCAGGACTATAAAACGGCAGATTTTCCCAATTGCTTTGAGCAGCAGAGGGCGTTCCAAATGCCACACGCCTGAGCTCCTTCACTTCTTGGAAGGAGGGCCAGCTGCTGACAGCCAGCAGGCAGGGGAGTGGGGGCGCCTGTGGGTGCAAGGGAAAAATAAAATCCTTCACCCTAGCCAGCTTGGGGCTCCTCGGAGCCCTGGAAGAGCAGCATGCTGGTTTTATTCCTCGGTGGTGGTTTTCTTTGAAGGGACTCTACAATTTGACCGTAAATATTCAATATGTCAAAATGTATGCATCCCAGGGAATACTAAATACATTAGTCCTTATCAAGTGCTACCCACAGAGGCCCAAATCCTGATGGGATGTGAGTTTTCTGTAATCACGCTCTCTTGGACTTCATTCAGAACCTTGCACAAAAAGCAATGCATTTAAGTGAATTAAAATCAACCACAATGTAGCTTGTCATTTGCTATAAATGGGCTAAATACCATAATTTTTTTTTCTTAAAGAAAGACTGGATAACAAAACAGAATCAAACCCAGTCTAAGCAGAGGAAAGAGACGTATTTAATACAGAGTGGCTCATGGACTATAAAGATAAAGCACAAGAAGAGAAATACCCGGGAAAAGGAAAGTTAGAAGACAAAGGCACTCTGGCTCGCTGCTCTTCCAGAGATCCTGAGTTCAATCCCCAGCAACCACATGGTGTCTCACAACCATCTGTCATGGGATCCGATGCCCTCTTCTGGTGTGTCTGAAGACAGCGACAGTGTACTCGCATACATTCAATAAATAAATCTAAAATCAAAACAAACAGAACCCCAAGACAAAGAAATCAAAGACATCAGCTAACCCCACTCTCTGCCACGAAACCCCAAGAACAATACACAAGTTCATAATCTTAAAGACAATCATGTTTAAGCCTCAAGTATGTCCTGTGGTCCACAGGGCCACCAAGAGTAGTTTTCTTTCTTCTCGTGTATGTCTAAGAACCTGGATTCAATCTCCACCACAAACAACATACAAACAAAACAAATCTCAAAATAGACACTGTGTAAGAAAGAAAAACAACAACTGGTGTCCGTCTCGAACATGGCTGCTACGTGTGTGTTTGTAAACAATGTTTAAGTGGAACCCAGGCATGGCCACGTGTTCAGTGACATTTCGTTATTTCGCTCACATCTCCAGGGCAGGATCCAGTAGCTGTGACGGTAACTGCCTAGCGCATAAAGCCTAACAGCTGTAACACAACACAAAACTCTTGTCTGTGGAGACTGTAGGAGGAAGCGAAAGCAGTTGGGGGGAGGGGGATGGGGGCGGGCAAGATTCTGAGAAGTAGGAAAAGCCAGGAGGCACTTTCTTGGTTTCTTCCCCTCAGGGAATTTGCCTGCCACACCAGGGGTCTCTGAGAACAAACCAACCGAGGTTGCCTGCAGTTGGCTGCTGGTGTGCTGGCACTGGATGGATGGTGAGTTCAGCATCACCAAGGGAACCAGGACTGGCAGACGCTAGTGCCAACTGCAGGAGGGCGAGCCCTGTGTTCTAAGTGTAGCTTCCCTTTGACGGAGTGGCTGACGGACTCCTGACCTCTGTGTTCCACATCCGCTTCTATAGCTTTTTCTCGTTCTTTTATTGGTTCTTTGATGATTTTGTACAATTCACGTTGATGATAGTCACCCCTGTCCCCCAACCCTTCAAGGTCCATTCCTCCTTCCTAGCCACTCGTTTGTGCCCCTCCCCCCTTTTCAAACTCATTTAATACAGTTTGTAGTTCATATCCTCGTGGATGTGTGGCCCCCTCTCTAGAGGATGTTCTATCCACCAGAGAGGGGGCCACACCATTAAAGAAAATGTCTGTCCCAGAAGCTCTCGGCTTCCAATGGGTCCTTAGCTAGGGGGTGGGACTTCGCGCCCACCACCACTGCGCTCCATGCTGGGATTTTGTTTGACTTAAGTTGGCCCAGGCTTGTGTGTGCTGTTTCAACAGCTGTGAGGTCGTTTGTACAGCTGTCCTGCTGTATCCAGAAAACAGTTTCCTGGTGGCCAGTCATACGGCAACTCTGGCGCTTACAATCCTTCTGTCTTCTACTAAAATACTAAGCAGAAAGGGTAGCAGGACAAGACCTTATATGGAGGCTGCGGGACAAATACTTGCTGATTTTTTTTTTTTTTTAAAGGCTTGATAAGCTTCCTGGGAGGTTTGATGAGCGGCATCTTAGGTCGGGTTTGGTAGGCATCCCAGGGCAGATTTGCTAAGCAACCAATGAAGGACCCTGGGCTCTCAGTTCAGTCCCCTGACATATACTGTTCACCAGGATCCAGGGCAACTAGATATTCACCAGCTTTCATGTCGCTTATAAATGCTATCAGTTACTCTGTTATTTTTTATTTGACTTTATAAGCACGCCCCCGCCCCCCCCCCATGCGCGCACCAATAATTGAGACGGAGTCCTACTAGATTTATTTAACCAGCTTTAACACAATTACTGGGCGAATTACCTCTAATCTATTTTTCTAAGGCTACACTGTCTAATTCCCAGGCTGTGCTCCCCAAGTACTAGCGGTTTGAGTCTTGCCCCGGGGTTATTTTTGCTCCATCAGTCGGTCCTCAGGGGCCATTTCGCTGCCACATGCTCCTTGCCCAATTAGTCTAACTGAGACCTCCTGTTCCCTCAGTACTTTCTCCTTCCCCTCCTTCCTTCTCACTGTCTCTCCCTCAGGGTCCCCCCTACCTGTGAGCCCCAGCCCAGTAGCCAAAGCCCCGCCCACCTCCATTCGCCACAGTAATTGGCTGCAGTCACTAATATTTAACCGATAGCTTTGAATTCCGGAGCAAGGTTCAATACAACATCCTTTGGTAAAAATGTGCTCCTGGTATTGAAACCAGATCTTGGGGACTCGTATTTAGGATTTGAATACACAGCAGCACTGACCAATGGCCAACACTCTCACAAAGCCTGAAGAGAGTGACCTTTGTCTCCAGGTGGAGGTGACTTAACTAAACATTTATTTAAACATCATCGGAAGAAAATAACATTATCAAGGATCTCCCAGGGGTTTTGGTTTGGTTTGGTTTAGTTTTATTTCTTTGTGTTTGGTTTGGTTTTGGCTTAGTTTTGTTTCTTTCTGTTTTGTTTTTGTTTTTTAGTGCTGTGTATCAAACCCAGGACCTCACACATGCTATTTAAGGTAGATATTCCATGGTTGGGCTAAATCTCCAGTCGGTGACTTCATATTATTTTTAATGTACAATGCCTGACAGCCAAGTAAAAATTACCAGACATGCTCAGAAACAGGGCCAACTGACCTGATATTAGAAAGGAAACCAGACTGCAGCGAGAAGCAGACATTAAAATAAGTATGTTAAATTTGTTTAAAATAGATTGCAATCTGGAGAATTTCAGTAGGGAAATTGGAGACGATCTCATTTATGTACAAAATGAGTCAAGTCAAAATTATTGATTTAAAAAATAAGAAATTAGGAACACAGTAGGTGGATTTAATGGGAGATTAGAACCAGAAAAAGAAGTGATTATCAAGTTGTCCTTAATTTTTTTTTGTTGTTGTTATAGAGAGTTCTATAAAAGCCACTTTAGAAGATGGTTGTTAACGGATGGGGAATACATCAGAGTGCGGGTATTAAAATGAAGAACGGAAAACACATCAAAAAAGCATAAGAAGCATTTCTGAAACTAAGATGTATAATTCAGAAATTTTCAGAAAAAAAAATTCTGCAGTTAACATGTATAATCGATGTACCGGAAGGGGGAGGAGTAAGGGGAGGAAGGGAATAATTGAAGAGATCCTAATTGATGGTTTCCCTGTTCATAGGTGACATCCATGGACAGATTCAAGAATCTTGTCCTCTAAGCAAAATATGTAGAGAAAACCACACCAGAGTCTATCCAAACGGGGACAAGATCAACAAGACAATAAAATTAAGGAAAAATTACAATAGCAAAAAAATTTACAAAAAATAAAAATAGAAAAGAGGATTTCCATATAGAATTACAACTCCATCCCCTTAAACTCACAACATCTGAGTTTCTTACTTCCCAAATATGGTCACATTCATAGGTCTACATATCCCTTGGGAAGGGGCACAATTTGATATACTGTAATTATTAAAATAAACGAACAAGATCTGACAAATACAATAAAGGAAGGTGCAGTGGGCAGTCCAGAAAGGGAGCTGAAGCATAATCCATAGTTCCCTCTCAGAAGTCGGGTTATCAGAGTCCGGCAGCCTCAAGGACGTGGCTGGACCTTGCTGGGGGTGGGAGAGCATTAGACGGATACTACTCCTTATTATATAGAGATGGAGACTTGACAGGGCCTTAAAGGGAGAGAGGAGCTTTACTTTAAAGGCTGGAGAGGGACTTTGATTGAGAAAAACACAGAAGAAAGCCAGGTGTGGTGATGCACGCCTTTAATCCCAGCACATGGGAGGCAGAGGCAGGAAGCTCTCTGAGTTTGAGGCCAGCTTGGTCTACAAAGCAAGTTCTGGCACAGTCAGGGATATATATATATATATATATATATATATATATATATATATATATATAGTTATATAGTCTAAAAAAACCAGTGTGTGTGTGTCTGTGTGTCTGTGTGTGTCTGTGTGTCTGTGTGTGTCTGTTTCTGTGTGTTTAATTAGAGTGCCACTGTGCCCCTGTAGTACAAGGACAATGTTCTTGGACACTGCCTTGAGCTCCTGTTGTCTGAACCGGAAGGAAGAAGATTGCCTCTGGCAGTCAGAGGGAGTCTGAAACTAGGAGTTTTATCTTATCTCTGCCTATATCGGTTAATGAATACTTACTGGATACTTACTGTGAATTAAGTCCAGGGGATAGAAAGATAAATAAAACACTATCTCTCCCTGCAGGGAACACTCGGATCAGGCATGTAACTTGGTAGTTAAAGTATCCTGTGATTTGGATTTATGATAGAAGCGTGGGAATGGCCCCACGTCTTGTACAACAGGGAAAGGATTACACGTCTCCTCTTATCTTTTCCCCTGGTTTGTAGAGATGCTTAGAGAAGATGAGCAGAGGGAAAGGCCAAATGTGTTTAGAGAAAGGAGAGGACATAGTGAACAGCTGGGGTTGGAGAGTGTGGGAGAGGACAGGGTACTGAAGCCGCAAAGTTAAGCAGCACTGTTTAAAGCCCATGCTACAGAACCTGGATTTTATCAGTTAAAGAGGTTTCAAGCATGGACATAATAGAATCAATTCGATATAAAGGAGAATTTTGGATCAGAATATAGTGTGTGAGAAAGATATTCTTTTTAATTAAAAAAAAATCTTGGGGAAACAAAATGGCGGATGGCTCAGAAGATGGAGGTCTTGAACTTAGATGGCAGAGGTGATAGGCGAGGCTGAACTGAGGAGATGTGGAGAACGACTCAGCGTAAGAAACATCTGTGTCGATGGATATTTATCAAAGCCTTGGGAGTGTTAATATTGTGCTTCTTGGAACACATTTTAATGGCGTACTTGTGTGGGGAGCAGTGAAAAGCAAAGAAAAATGAACGTACTTCAGATTGCTGTGAGGGCTTTGAGGGGTTGTGTGGTGGCGAGGTAGGTGACAGTTAAGAAGCAGAAGCCTACACAAAGGTTCAGGGAAGCGGTAAGAGGAGCCTCTGATTCTGGATTAGCAGGAATCATGGGGCTCTGGTTTCTGGGAACTAACTGTGGCTCCAGCTTAGCTAGGGAAGCCAAGCCACAGCCTAGGAGGTCTTGGCCACAGAACAGAAGCCTACTAAACAGTCCCATTGTGCTTCTGTGTAGGGCCCTGTCCCTCTTCCATTCTAGCAGAACATTGTCCTGACCTCAGGGAACAGTAGGAACCACTGAGAGCAAATTTTTATTTTCTATGACATTAGTCCATTGGTTTATGCTTTGGGAGTGGGAGGTAGCCTGGAAGAGAGCTTGGGCTGCAGGCACCTAAAGACATTGGCGGTCACGCTCACGCTCACGCATCTCTCCTCAACCCTGCATCCCAGAGGCAACCCTGTTTTCTCCATTCTTCAGGGATTCCTAAACTTGACTTTATCCAGATAAACCTTGCCTTCCCTCCCCTCCTCTTCCCTCCCGAAGTAGAAATTTCTGGTTTTGTTAACAATTCAGTTGTCATATGTTTTCTGTAAGCTGTCCTGTGAGAGGGCATGTATGTGATGTTTTGCTGAAAACAGACACTTGAGAGGGTGTGTGATGTTTAGAAAGAATATAAATGGAAGCCCAGAGACAGCAGGAGGAAACTCTTGCATGGCTACATTGTGTAACACTTTGCTTCTCTTTGCTGGTCTTTGCTGGTCTTCCCTGGTCTTTGTTGATCTTCCTTTGTCTCATTTCTTGCTTCTTTGCTTCTTCTCCTGCCTTTGCTGGTCTTCACTTCATAGAGAGAAATGCGAAAAAGAACTTCTCGTGGGATTACAGCTAATTCTGGCCACTTCCTCTGACTCCTTCCAATTCGCTTTGGCGGAGCCTTGCTGTTTCTGCTGGATCGTGCCACTGCTGCTGATTAGTGTTTGGTGTCTGCTATTGACCTGGGCTGCTGATATCCTGACCACAAAGAGTGGAATCGCCCCCAAGGAACTACTTCTAAACAGATCCATAACTCCCTTTTCCTACTAACCTTCCTTTCTCCCTACTTCTGGTAGGTGGTGTGTTAGGCCATACCTCCTAATAGTGCCACTCCCTGGGCCAAGAACAACACCCCACCCCACCGTTGGTATATCTGTTTTATTATTTTATTGGGTTCTTATACCTCTAGTACCTTTCTAACCCTTATTCTACCCTGATCCCTTCCAGTTCCCCAACACTAGGTAGGAGAGCAGGAAGGTTAGAGTGGAAGGGGGGGGGGCACAGACCTCTGTAGGCTACTTCCTGCTAATTTCAGTCATCAGATTTCTTGGGGCCAGCCCAGTCTTCATTGTCAGAATGTCTAGCAATCCAGCCATAGCAGCCACAATGAGGCAGCAACCACAGGGGCATCCTCGGGTCATCCGCAGGGGCAGCAGGGCAGGCCCTCTCAGGGCTCTCTCATTTATATTCTCTCTAGAGTCCCCAGAATTAAACGATCACAAAAATCAGGCTCTCACCACCCCCAACCACAAGATAATCCTAATTAATGGCTGTGGCCAAATTGAAGCAACCCCATAGTCCACATCTGGGATTAAGACAAAAACATAATCATATAACTGGGGTTTTAAAAGAAACCAAAACTCATTACACACACCACACACACACACACACACACACACACACAGAGAGAGAGAGAGAGAGAGAGAGAGAGAGAGAGAGAGACAGAGAGACAGAGAGAGACAGAGAGAGACAGAGAGAGACAGAGAGAGAGAACACATATGTGTGTGAGTGCACGTGTATGTGTATACATGTGCCTGTGGAGGTCGGCCTCAGGTGTCATTTGTTCTGGGAGCTGTTTATCATGTTTTTTGTTTCGTTTTTTGTTTTTGAGACAAGGTCTCTCCCTGGCATGAGCTCTAACGTAGGTCAGCCTGGCTGGCCCTGATCCGAAGGGGGCCTGCCTGTCCTTGACGGTCTCAGTGCTGAGATTACAAACACATGCCACCACACTGGGATTTTTTTTAACATGGGTTCTACGGAGTGAGCTTAGGTCCTCACGCTCGCACTTTACCAACTGAGTGATCTCGCCCTGTAGCTTTTCGGTTTCCCAACATTTCAGCGTCGTGAGGCAAATGCTGACCAACACTCCCACGTTCATAGAAGACAGTCTCTTGTTAGTTTTTCCTCAGGCAGAGCAGCCATAGCCCAGCCCGCGAAGATGGCCTCATGTGGCATCTGCTTCCCGCTAGCCAACCTTTGTGTCTGCTCTCTGTATGTTGACAGTTACACACATTTAGGCAGAATATATGGCTTGCAGCCATCGCCAAGTCGTGAGCAACCTGTGGAGAGGCCCAAGTGGCAGCAGGGACTGACACCTCTTTCCTGCGTCCTGTGCATGAGCTCAGAAACAGATCTGGGCTCCATGACAGGGTCCCTCGCTGACAGCTTGTGCCTCAGAAGCAGCCCTGAGCCATGGCACCTAGCTAAGCTATCCTGAGTTCCTTGCCCTTAGAAGCTGTGAGGTGATGCTCTCTCTCTCTCTCTCTCTCTCTCTCTCTCTCTCTGTTTAACAAAATGTTAGAGTAATTTGATACACAGCAACAGATAACGCAGGCATTTTCTCATGCTTCAGATAAACGTTTTGCCTTTTATAATAAGATTTAACTCATTGAGAATGTTCGGAGGGCAAAGGGAGTGTGTGTGCCGAACCATTCTAGTCATAGAGCGAGCTGGCTTGCCTCACAGTAGGCAGGGCTATTGTCTCTTCAGAGGGTGTCAACACGCAAGCCCTAGCTGCAGAATTGGGATACCAGTTCAGTTGTGCTGAGTCATTTCTGACTCAGGACAACCCTATCATTGTCTCAAGGCTAGGCCATCACTAACCACAAAAAACCCCGGACGGACACGGTGACACTGAGACACCGCCTGAATGCCCCTCTAGAAACTCCCCTCTCATAAAAGCAGCCCCTTGGAAGGCTATGTAGATATGGCCCTTGAATTCTCCCTTGCTGTGATGTGTTAGTGCATCTAATAAACGACTTCCTTATTCCTCTCTTTGGTGAATTCACTCGCAGCCTGGGTCTGTCAACACCATCCGCATCATGACACAGCCGAAATGACTTCATCAACGTCACCCCAACTCAAAATTCCACCCTTCCTGATGCCTCTCAAAGAAATTCATTTAAAGATTACTTAGAACACTCTTGCCTCTCTGTAACATCTCTTCCTCCTTTGCAAGAGGGAGTAAGAGGGCAAGAGGCGGTAGGGAGGGAGGAGGGGGCAAGCAGCCCCTTTTATAGTGGACCAGGCCTACCTGGCTGTTGCCAGGTAACTGTGGGGAGGAGCATACCTGGCTGTTGCCAGGGGACTTGGGTGGCATTTAGACAGAATACTAACAGTGCTAATGAGAAGACCTTCATAGTCTCTTGTTCATGGGGTCACTGAGCTCAGTCTCTGGTGGCAAAGACTCTAAGAGGAACATGCTTACAAATCCGGCTGTGCCGGTGATGGCCAGGGATGACTTCCCAGAGGAGGCACGCAGAGCCAAGCCTTAAGAGATGAGTCCTTTGCTTCATCTAACAGGACTCAAGTCCATCAAATTAGCTGTATTTTGTCTCCTTACAATTTCAACCGGTCTCCTTTATTACACGGATCCTGAGTTTTAGAAGCAAGTATCTGGGTAGGGTTGTCTCTAGATCTTGTTTTTGGTCCCATATGTTTAATGATCTTTGTTTGGGTTTGGTTTTCTCTTTCTTTTTTGATCTATTTGTTTTATATGAGTACTCTGTCCCTATCTTCAGACACACTAGAAGTTGGCATCGGATCCCATTACAGATGTTTGTGAGCCACCATGTGGTTGCTTAACCTCTGAGTCGTCTCTCCAGCCCTCCTCCTCCTTTTTTTTCTCCTTCTTCTCCTTCTTCTTCTCCTCCTCCTCCTCCTTCTGCTTCTCCTCCTCCTCCTTCTCCTTCTCCTCTTCCTCCTCCTTCTCCTCCTCCTCCTTCTCCTCCTCTTTCTCCTCCTCCTCCTCCTCCTCCTCCTCCTCCTCCTTCTCCTATAAAATTAGCCAGCCTCAAGTATTTTGTTATAGGAAGGAAAGGCTAAATAATACAGAGTTGCAACTTGACACACCTAATCTTCAGCTAAAAGATCATTGTAATCTTATCATTTCCACAAGGAGGAGAACAGTAGTCCAGTGATGCTAAGATGGGGCTGGGGTGTGCATATCAAAGCCCAGTGAAGTTTCATATACGTTTCCATAGGACATTTTCATCAGTCACCCAGAATTATGTTGGATGAGTTCGTTGGAGAACTAGAGATCACATTTGACGGTCTTAGTTACTGTTTGGGTTACTGTCATAAAATACCAGACAAAAAGCCGTTTGTGGAAGGAAGGATTTGTCTTGGCTCACAGTTTGGAGGATGCTGTCAGTTGCAGTGGGTGCAGGATTCTGGAGAGGCAGCTGGTTACATGGCATCTCCAGCCTGGAAGTAGAGAGTGAAGAATGAGAATGCTCAGCTAGCTTTCTCCTTTTTCCTGCAGGACCCCAGCCCACGGGATGGTACTGCCTGAAATCAAGGCGAATGTACCCACCTCAGGAAACTTAGCCCAGAGAGTTCCTCAAAGGCATGCCTAGACTTTTGTCTCATGAGTGATTCTACTTCTGTCAAACTGAAAATCAACATTAATCATCGCATTGACCAATCAAAGATAAATCTCTGCCCCAAATGACTTATTCTGCCAACTCTTTGTAATTGTTTAAGGGAAAGCTAAGGTTTTCCTGATATGAGATCTTCAGGGATTCACAAAGTAGAGCCACAGATGAGCCTCAAGCTTCTTGGGAAGTCAGAAGAACTTGTCTGGCATGGATGATCACTTGTCTCCAGAGAGTGTCTGTTTCTAAATTAGTGGATTTTTCTGAGATGAGACAGGGAAAGACAACAATTTGGAAACTTGACATCCCACAACCATTCCTGCCCCACAGGGTCATTTTGATAAGACCATTAGACTCCATGCCTTTGAACTAAGTCCGTGTCTTTTCCTATTTCCCCCCATGGTTTTCAGGGTGGCATGAGACACTTCAGTCAAGCTACAAAGCTGGCTTGCGTTTGGATAGATAGAAAGGATGATACGTGCGCTCTTCCAAGAGAATTAGGACTTTTATCTTGGTAAAGAAGAGAGCAAGCATCTCAGAGCAATGGCGTTGGCTTGGAGCTGGGTGAACTAAACACGCATTCTGGAATATTTATTTATCAAATTGTTTTCAGAGGCCCAGGGGACCAAATGGCCCTTTGAGTAGGAGCCATCTATTGATGCTGATGGTGAACCAGTTGGAAGGGGACCCAAGGTGCCCTGAGATGGAGATGCCCATGTGATCTGAAAGGAGGGAAAGGTCCATTGTAAGTGCTGCTTAAGGTACTGTTTAGTTTGCTCCTGCTCCACAATCTCTTGCAGAAATCACATGACTTAGGGAAACCCATGAATTAAGACGTTTTTGAGACCCGTGGCTAAAGTTCAGGGCTTAATGACAGGGTAGAGTTCTGACCGCCAGCAGATAAACCAAGCGGTTGCACAGAGGCACAGACAGAGCCTGCCCCCCAAGGATTGTGGGCGGCAGACATCCTGGGCGCAGCCTGAGTCATATCCGGTGTGCAAAAACATACAAGTAAGCGGGCTGCATCTTGGGTTTGGGTGATCTCAGTCCTTAGAGCAACCTCGACGATCGATCTGGAAAGAAAGAAAACACAGCAAGACACAGCTAGCTGTCTTTTATTGTAGAGAGAATTAGAGAAACGGGATAGCCAAGCTTCAATAAGGATACCACCCCCTTTCCTGCTGGTCCAGGGGTCTCCCATTTGCCCGGAGGAATTTTGTGGGTTTTCTTTTAGCTCATGCAGGAAGGCCGCAATCTCCTCGGTTTAAATTGCATGTTTCTGCAGCAGCCCTTTCATGGCTAGCTTTGAAACCCCTGTAAAAACACATCTCTGGATGTGGTCTTTTGGCCAGGAAACCTGGCTCACTGGGATGGAGCCGGAGCGCCACCGTGTGTCTATATGATTACGGCAGGTTCTTCCTTGGATGAGATAGGGTGATTAATTTTTTGTGAAAAGGAAAGCAGGGAAAGTGTGTCTGTGGCATCCCAGTTGATTTCAGTAAGTTGATTTCAGTAAGATGATCTTACATCACTCAGGGATTTCCAGAGAAGCATCTCATGTGTGTGTGGGTACCAGCAAGCATGAAATTCATAGGACTGCAATGTAAGCAGAACTAGGGTTACAGGTCTTATCTATGTATCCTGTCTGTCTGTCTGCTGTCCGTCCGTCCATCTTATTTATTGTGGTTTTTTTTTAAATTTATCTTTATTTTTTGTTTGTTTGTTTGTTTTGTTTTGTTTTGGTTGGTTGGTTGGTTTTTTCGAGACAGGGTTCCTCTGTGTAGCCCTGGCTGTCCTGGAACTCACTCTGTAGACCAGGCTGGCCTCAAACTCAGAAATCCACCTGCCTCTGCCTTCCAAGTGCTGAGATTAAGGGTATGCGCCACCACCGCCTGGCCTTATCTTTATTTTTTACATACTCGCAGATGTCTCTGTGTGGGTATGTGTGTGCGTGAGTACAGGAGTCCATGAAGACCCAGTACTGGAGTTGCTGGTGGTTTTAAATCAGCTGATGTGGATGCTGGAAATCAACCCCAGGCACACAAGAGAGCAGCGTGTCCTCAAAACCACTGAGACATCGCTCCAGTCCCCTGGGGTTACCATTCTTGAAGCAATACCACTTTGTAAAGGGTGCTTCACCTCAAGTAGGTTTTCCTAGCATCAGTTATGAAGCTACAGGAGAACAAGTCATTCGAGTTTTATGGCAGGAAGGATAAGATGTACTAATGACGTAAGAGACATCGATATATCTTTTTTTTTTTTTTTTTTTTTCTGCACAACCCCATGAAACTTGAATGGAGGACTCAGCTCATCAGAGACCTTCACACGGGTGCACCTTCCTTCTCCGGTTTGAAACTGGCGGTCCTACATGCCTTACTTCCTTTTCTCTTTGCTGCAGCCAAATACTTGGAGACACCAACGCTCCCTCTTTTTATTATTTGGGTATTCAGGGGGTTCAGCCGCGGGCATGCTTGGTTAGGGTATTATGGTAGGAGGAGGGGCACAGTGGAAGCTGTTCTTCAATTCTTTTTATTAATTATTATTAAACTAATAAAATTAATTTTAAAATATACAACTCAGTATTGACATTTTTTAAGCCACCAGAATAATTTATAATAGTTAGGTGCTTTTTTTAAATATACATGATGTCTTCTGAAGCTAAAAGTAATATGCATTCAACCGGTTTTAAAAATCTATTTGGAACACTAAACATGATAGAAATAGAAAAAAAAATCTCTTATGAAGTCCTCTATGAAAGGAAATTGTGACAGGTTCTTGATTAGACAGAAACCGTTCCATCTCCAAGGGAGAATATGCAGTGTAACTGTGGCTTCATAGAATGAACTGGGTAGTGTTCCTTCTGTTTCTATTTTGTGGAATAGTTTGAAGAATATTGGTATTAGCTATTCTTTGAAGGTCTGATGGAATTCTGCACTAAACCCACCTTGTCCTGGGCCTTTTTTGTTTGGGAGACTTTTAATGACTGCTTCTATTTCTTTAGGGGTTATGGGTCTGTTTAGATAGGCTCTCTGATCCTGGTTTAACTTTGGTAGTTGGTATCTGTCTAGAAAATTGTCCATTTCATCCAGATATTCCAATTTTGTTGAATATAGGCTTTTGTAGTAGGATCTGATGATTTTTTAAAATTTCCTCAGTTTCCTTTGTTGTTTCCTTTTTCATTTCTGATTTTATTAATTTGGATATTGTCTCTAAGCTCTCTGGCTAGTCTGGCTAAGAGTTTATCTATCTTGTTGATTTTCTCAAAGATCCAGCTCCTGGTTTGGTTCTTTGTATGGTTCTTTTTGTTTTTACTTGGTTGATTTCAGTCCTGAGTTTGATTATTTCCTTCCGTCTACTCCTCTTGGGTGTATTTGCTTCTTTTTGTTCTAGAGCTTTCGGGTGTGCTGTCAAGGTGCTAGTGTATGCTCTCTCCAGTTTCTTTTTCGAGGCACTCAGGGCTGAATTTTCCTCTTAGCACTGCTTTCACTGTGTCCCATAAGTTTGGGTATGTTGTGCCTTCATTTTCATTAAATTCTAAAAGGTCTTTAATTTCTTTATTTCTTCTTTGATCAAATTATCATTGAATAGGGTGTTGTTCAGCTTCCATGTGTATGTGGGATTTCTGTTGTTTTTGTTGCTATTGAAGACCAGCCTTAATCTGTAGTGATCTGTTAGGAGGCATGGGATTATTTTAATCTTCTTGTATCTGTTGAGGCCTGTTTTGTAACCAATTATATGGTCAGTTTTGGAGAAGGTACCATGAGGTGCTGAGAAGAAGGTATTCTTTTGTTTTAGGATGAAATGTTCTATAGATACCTGTTAAAACCATTTGGTTCATAACTTCTGTTAGTTTTAATGTGTCTCTGTTTAGTTTGTGTTTCTATGATCTGTCCATTGCTGAGAGTGGGGTGTTGAAGTCTGCCACTATTATTGTGTGAGGTGCAATGTGTGGTTTGAGCCTTAGTAAAGTTTCTTTTATGAATGTGGGTGGCCTTGCATTTGGAGCATAGATGTTCAGAATTGAGAGTTCTTTATAGTTTTCTTTCCTTTGATGAGTATGAAGTATCCTTATCCTTTTTCACAACTTTTGGTTGAAAGTCGATTTTATTCGATATTAGAATGGCTACTCCAGCTTGTTTCTTGGGATCATTTGCTTGGAAAATTGTTTTCCAGCCCTTTACTCTGAGGTAGCGTTTGTCTTTGACACTGAGGTATGTTTCCTGTATGCAGCAAAATGCTGGGTCCTGTTTACATATACAGTCTGTTATTCTATGCCTTTTCATTGGGGAATTGAGTCAATTGATGTTAAGAGATATTAAGGAATAGTGATTGTTGCTTCCTGTTATTTTTTATATTTTTATGTTTGTGTGGCTATATCTTTATGGGTTTTTGAAAGAAGATTACTTTCTTGATTTTTTCTAGAGTGTAGTTTCCCTCCTTGTGTTGGCATTTTCCATCTATTATCCTTTGTAGGGTTGGATTTGTGGAAAGATATTGTGTAAATTTGGTTTTGTTGTGGAATACCTTGGTTTATCCATCTATGGTAATTGAGAGTTTTGCTGGGTATAGTAGCCTGGGCTGGCATTTATGTTCTCTTACGGTCTGTATAACATCTGCCCAGGATCTTCGGGCTTTCATAGTCTCTGGTGAGAAGTCTGGTATAATTCTGATAGGTCTGCCTTTATATGTTACTTGACCTTTCCCCCTTACTGCTTTTAATATTCTTTCTTTGTTTTGTGCATTTGGTGTTTTGACTATTATGTGAGGAATTTATTATGGAGGAATTTCTTTTCTGATCTAATATATTTGTAGTTCTGTAGGCTTTGTATATTTATGGGTATCTTTTTCTTTAGGTTAGGGAAATTTTCTTCTATTATTTTGTTGAAGATATTTACTGGCCCTTTAAGTTGGGAATCTTCACTCTCTTCTATACCTATAATCCTTAGGTTTGCTCTTCTCATTGTGTCCTGGGTTTCCTGGATGTTTTAGGTCAGGAGCTTTTGCATTTTGCATTTTCTTTGACTGTTGTGTCAATGTTTTCTATGGTATCTTCTGCACCTGAGATTCTCTCTTCCATCTCCTGTGTTCTGTTGGTGCAGCTTGCATCTATGTGCATATCTAGGTTTTCTATCTCCAGGGTTGTCTCCCTTTGTGATTTCTTTATTGTCTCTATTTCCATTTTTAGAACCTGGATGGATTTGTTCAATTCCTTCACCTGTTTAGTTGTGTTTTCCTGTAATTCTCTAAGGGACTTTTGTTTTTCCTCTTTAAGGGTTTCTACCTGTTTACCTGTGTTCTCCTGTATTTTTTTTATTTTATTTAAATTTTTATTTTCTATATTCTATGTTTACATTCCAAAGGCTTTCCCCTTTCCCAGTTCCCCCCCCATCATATGTCCCATAATTCCTTTCCCCCCAACTATTCCTCAATCACCCCCCCACACACACACACACGATTTCTCTGTTCTGGGTCTACAAAACTGGATCCAATCTTTTCAGGCCCAGGGTCCTCTCCTTTCTTCTTCTTGGGAATCATTTGACTTGCTAATTGTGCCTTGAGTATTTAGGGATTCTGGGCTCATTAATATCCACTTATCAGTGATTGCATTTCATGTGTATTCTTTTGTGATTGGGTTAACTCACTTAGGATGATATTTTCCAGATCTAACCATTTACCTACAAATTGCATGAATGCATTATTTTTAATTGCTGAGTAGTATTCCATTGTATAAATATACCACACATCTGTATCCATTCCTCCTTTGAGGGATATTTGGGCTCCTTCCAATTTCTGGCTATTATAAACAAGGCTGCTATAAACATAGTGGAGCATGTGTCTTTATTGTATGCAGGGGAATCCTCTGGGTATATGCCCAGGAGTGGTATGCCAGGGTCCTCTGGAAGTGACATGCCCAATTTTCTGAGGAACCGCCAAACTGATTTCCAGAGTGGTTGTACCATCTTGCAATCCCACCAACAGTGGAGGAGTGTTCCTCTTTCTTCACATCCTCGCCAGCACTTGTTGTCTCTTGAGTTTTTAATCTTAGCCATTCTAACTGGTGTGAGGAGGAATCTCAGGGTTGTTTTGATTTGCATTTCCCTGATGACTAATGATGTTGAACATCTCTTAAGGTGTTTCTCGGCCATCCAAATTTCTTCTGGTGAAAATTCTTTGTTTAGCTCTGTACCCCATTTATTTGATAGGGTTATTTGGTTCTTTGGGGTCTAACTTCTTGAGTTCTTTGTATATAGTGGATATTAGCCCTCTGTCGGATGTGGGGTTGGTGAAGATCTTTTCCCAATTTGTTGGTTGCCGTTTTGTCCTTCTGACAATGTCCTTTGCCTTACAGAAACTTTGTAATTTTATGAGGTCCCATTTGTCGATTCTTGATCTTAGTGTGTAAGCTATTGGTGTTCTGTTCAGAAACTTTCCCCCTGTGCCCATGTCCTCCAGGGTCTTCCCCAGTTTCTTTTCTAATAGTTTCAGTGTGTCTGGTTTTACGTGGCGGTCCTTGATCCACTTGGAGTTGATCTTAGTACAAGGAGATAAGACTTCCTCTGTATTTCTTTAAGGGAGTTATTCATGTCCTTCTTAAAGTCCTCTATCATCATCATGCTTTTCTGGTGTATTGGGGTATCCAGGGCTCACTGTGATAGGAGAACCGTGTTCTGATGATATCAAGTAACCTTGGTTTCTGTTGCTTATCTTCTTGCCCTGGCCTCTTTTCATCTGGTTATCTCTGGTGTTAGCTGGTCTTACATTCTCTGACTGTGACTTGTCCTTCCAGTAAACCTGTGTGTCAGTACTCCTGGGAGACCAGTTCTCTCCGGGAGGAATTTGGTTATGGAGAGCTGTGGCACAGGGTTTCCTCTGGGGTACAGATGGAAACTGGATGGATCCTGTCCCAGGCTGCTCCTCGGTTCCTGTGTCCTGAAGGCTTCATTCAGGTCCCTTGGAACAGAAGTGGTTGCCTTACCTGTGCTCACAGGTGTGTCTACACTCCCGGGAGACCAGCTCCCTCTCGGTAGTATTTGGGTATGGAGAGATGTGACCTGTTCTTTGATTCTTTAGCAGACAGGAAACACTGCCATTGGGATTTTTTTGGACTGTCTTATATAATTGTGGCACAAGCCATGAAGCTTGCCACAAGCTATGGCAAGCAAGCAAGTTTTTTTTTTTTTTTTTTTTTTTTTTTTTTTTTTGGAGATGGCCCACCATTTTGCATGGCTGTGACCAGTGTGCTCTGAGAGGCATGGACCCCAGAGACTTCCTCCCATGATTGCTTCTCACTGCTGATATGCCTTTTCTGTCACTATTACAGAGCCAATGATTCCTGGGCATCAGCCCACCCTATTGAGCAAGTTTCTTGCAATCATGTAAAGATGGACTTTCATATAATAATGCTTTTTAGATGAATTAATAACTTCACAGAATTCTTGATTTGATTTGAATAATTTTAGGGAGAAAGTTTAAGGAGATGGTTTTAGTTGTTTTGCCAGAAAGATGTAATAGAGTTAGAATCAAGAATAGAATGTGCCCATTCCTCATAGAATAGTAAGTAAAGGCTGCATAAAAAGGAATACTATGAGCTTTCACGAATTACACCAAGAAGAGAAATGGGCGTGGGACAGATTTGTGATCAAGGAAAAACTCAGGCCCAGGGATGAAGCTACAGGTGTGCACTGTGATAAAGCAAGGCCATGTGAAACTGTGGCTTTGAACTTATAATGAGCCCTACCTCCTGGGTCGTGCTGTCCACAGCCAGGGAGGGCTTTCTCTCTCAGCTATCATTCCACGTGTCAATCCTGTTTGGAAATTCTCTCACAGATATCCTCGTTGGCATCCCTAGGTCCCATCAAATGAACTGTTGTATCAGAGAGATGGCTCAGCAGCGAAAAGGTCTTGACACATAAGCCTGATGATCTCTGGCGCCCCTCGTGGCAGGAGGGAACAGACCCTGAAAGTTGTCCCCTGATCTCCACCACATCTATGCCATGGAATTTCATGTGCATGCCCTTCATCCCACAACACTTATTAATTAATTAAAAAAAATTAAAAGTTAACTGTCACACTATGCATCGTTGCCTTCAAATCCCTTTACAAACTTTTCCCCAAGCATTTTGCTACATCATCGTCTGCGCACATATTCAAAGCACTGACATTTCTTTTCAATGCAATAGACGCTTCTGGTTCCCGACATTTATGCTACTGGCTCACCTCCCGACCTCTTGTTTTCCTCACCGGGACTATCCATGGGGTTCTCGAACCATATCTATCTTTAAAGATTCTGATTACTGACATATATTAAAATCATACATGTTCATGGAATTCATCACACAGCATGCTCTTACATATATATATATATATATATATATATATATATATATATATCATTCGCTAATCATGTACACCCAAGTTTCTCTTACTCTCTCCCCACCCTTTGTTCTCCATCTCCTGGTCCCTTTTCCTTCTTTTAAAAACATGTTAGTATCTTCACGTTTTAGCTGGCATTCCTGTTGTGACGACATCAATCATCAATATCCAGACAAAAGCAAGGGAAGGGAGAGAGTGTTTATTTTGGCTCACGGTTCCACGGGGACACAGTCCACTGCGTCAGAAGATCTGGCAGCAGGTGAGGGAGGAGGCGTGGTGGCAGGAGCAGGAGCCTGGACATATTTTATCTACCCTCAAGAAGCAAAGAACAAACAGGCAGTGGGCGTGGGCTTTAGCGTTTCAAGTCCCGCCCCTAGTGACTGACTTCCTCTAGCAAGGCTTCACCTCCTAAAGCCTTCATCACCCACACAGACAGCACCACCATCTGGGGACTAAGTATTCAAACATGTGCGACTGTGGGGGACATTTCTGTTATATGATATTTGAGAGGAAATAAATGGTGCATACTAGATACTTTTGTATGTGTCTAGTCTTCAGGGGATGTCTCCCAGCTCTGCCAATCTCCCTACAAATGAGAGGACTTCAGCCTCCTTCTTGACTGAATTATTATTTATTATAGAAAACACTATTTTTTAAAAATTAACTAAATTTTTAAACATCTCCTGGGCTAATTCCAAATCCCGGTTTAATACAAATAGGGTCAAAATAAATATGAGTAAATGGGCATCCACTCAGGATTCTGAATTCATTTCCTTTCGGAGAGATACTGAGGGATTTAGGTAACTAGATTAAATGCTAGTTCTAACTTTTGTGTGCTCTGGGGACCTGGGATATGGTTTGTGACAGTAGCGTCATCGTTTTACACCCCTGTCCTATAGTTTATTTATTATACATGGGTGAGATGGACTCTCAGTGTAGTCAGACTTGCCTTCCCTCCGCAGCCAGCATGACGGTTCGTCTTCATTATCACCATGACTACAGTTAAAATCACCTAGGAGACTGGTGAGACACTTGCTGTTGTCTTTGTGAGCCTTTACCGAGAGAGAGAGAACCAAGAGGTTATAGCTAAGGAGGGATAACCAGTTGCCCAATTGACAGCGCCTTTTTATGAGCTCAGGACTCAGAGACAATGTTACTGTCCTGCTGCTCTTCTTTTAAACAGGGAAGGAACCTGGAGCCAGGAGCTGATACAGAGGCCACGGAGAGCTATTGCTTTTATTCATCACGGCTCCCTCAGTCTGCTTTCCTACGGAACCGAGGACCACCAGCCCAGGGACCGCACTGCCCATCAATTACTAATCAGTTGCCCATGCGGAGTTTTCTATCTTCTAGAACAGCATTAGGAGAAGCTTCTTGGCCAGGCACAGGGACTGCTGTAGCTTCCCCTTCTCCTTCCTCGCCATGTTGGTTGAGCCTTTTGAAACTAGAAGCCAGGTCCCTTCCTTAAGGTGTTTCTGCCAGGCATTTCATCACAGCAGCTCAAACAGCCACAGATATCGAACACCTCTTCCCATATTGCTTGTGAAGGGACTGGAATCAGTGCAGGACATTCGGAGACCAAGATCTCAGCACAAAGGAGATTTATTGACCCATTGACCCCAGGTCAGCCTCAGGAGAAGGAAGTAGCCATTTAAGGCACTAGACCTTGGTGACTAGCTTTAGAA